>PVIR01016764.1:0-35109 GCA_004026965.1 Petromus typicus | reverse complement strand
ATGACTGGCGGAGGGATGGAGGCAACAATATAAAGCCAGGGTCTGGGTGTCTTTAAAGGTGATTTAGTAAGGTACACATTCCAGAAAAGAATTCACACCACTGTGTAAAGAATACATGATGAGAAGAAAGCCAGAATAAGAAGATTGAGCATATATAACAGAAGTACACAGTAGATAAAACACTCTGACTGTCGATACTATTCCCAAATAGGAATTTGGAATAGCCCATTTAATGGGCTAACCCATGTGCACATCTGCCATGACAGCCTCAAGTGCTATAGCAGGGACCTCTTGAATCTGGGGACCTTTTCCTAGAGACAGTCTATGTCTATTCATTCTCTCTCTCTCAACCAATGCATGTGACTTACCAGAGGCAATAAAAAACAAAAACAACTTAGAGTAACTGCCCTAGAGCTCGACTCTGAGTTTTATATCAGCTCTGACACTAGGTGTGTGACCTATATGAATATGTTGAAGCTTACTTTAACAAGTTATATATGAATTATACCTCTCAGGTATGTAAAAATGACAGGCAGAGTGAGATCAGTAAGTTCTCAGCTAACAGTAAGATGTACAATAAGGTAGTAGAGATACCTTGCATAAACACCACAGTCTTCCAGAGATCCTTACTACCCCAATGGGGAGTCACTGTCCTAGAAAATAAAATAAAAGCACAGAAGAGCAGCACAGTCCATCAGCAAATACTTCTACAGCAGCTACAGAATCCAGCACAGCGCTCGAGGCTATGGTAGGGAGCCAGTGCTGTACCTATAAGAAAATGATGCCAAGAGCAGATGTTGGAGCTGGGGCAGAGACTGGAAGAGCTCTGAGACCAAAGAAGGAATATAAAGTGGAAGCAGAGTGGCCAGTCAGACTACCCCAACAGGGAATGGTGTGCCAAGTAGTGCTTCAGAAGACTCCCCCCCACTGGTGGACTGCAGGACAAACTAGAGTGGGTGGCCACACATAAGCCTTCCTGGCCTCTCAGTAGTACCCAAATGGCCACTCTCAAAAGTTTAAATACAGTCGATGTTTAACCTGCACTGATTCATACTGATGTTCATTTAAATTTGTATAAATCATACCAATACAGTACATCAACATTTTAAAACTGGTTTCTTGAGAATACTTTAAAAAGAAAAACCTACTTTAATGAGATTTTGTAAACTTGCCAGGTGTAGTGGTGCATGTCTGTAATCCCGGTGCTGAAGCTGAAGGAGGAAGATTCCAAGTTTGACCCCAGCCTCAGCAATTTACTGAAATTCTCATCTCAAAATAAATAAATTTTATAAAGGAAGTGGGTAGGGTGGGATATAGCTCTGTGTAAAACCTACTATTAAAGAAACACTGTATACACCTGGTAAACATTTGAGCTCCAGGCCCACAAGGAGAACTTGAAATAAAGGGGAATCATCTAAAGAAAGGTTCCCACCATTTAAAAAAGTGGACAGTCTAGCACAGTGACAATAAACTTTTTTGGAGACTGCAACCCAAAACCACTTATTTATTGTAAAGAGGCTTCGATTAGACCTGAATACTGTTTAGAAAAAACAACTCATAATATAAACATTTTTTGTCTTAGAAGAAAAACAAATGATACATGTGCCATAAGTTAGCTACCACAGGTGTATCTCAGAATACACCTGTTAAGCCCTGGGTTCCACTTCAGTACATCATGTAGGCTCTCATGTGTCCTACTCCCTGGAGCTACAGGTTTTCTTCCTCAACCTCAGATTCATCTCCTACCCACTTCTCTTACCATTCCATGTCTATTTAAACAAACACCTGTCTATTTAATTGCCTCAAAACAAAATACACAAATATCTAGAATAGCTGCATCCACTAGTTGAAATCATCTAATATTCTGAGACTGGCCCATTTCATCTCCTTCTTTGCTAATGCTACAGACTTTGCAAGCAGTTTCAGTCCCAAGCGGACACTTCCTGTATGCCTTCAGGCAATCTGAACTCCTCAGCATGTCATTTCTACATCTAAAAGGTGGGACTGAGAGGGAGTCTGTGGTGAGAACTAAGGAAAAGTCAAGTGACTGGACTATGGTAAGTACAGTGTGTATTAGCTATTATCATCTTAACTTTACCTTTTTTTACCTTTACCTTTTACCTTTCAGCATTTTATTGGCCACCACCAGGAGATATCTAGGGATCGACCACTCATTTCATCAGCAATATATGGGCACAGTTTTGTTTTTTTTTAATCACCACTGAATGTAAGACAACACAGGCTGAGGAGATATGATAAAGCCTTACCTGTTGCACCATCTCTAGGCGACGACCTCACAAACTACGGATACTTAGCCTTAACACTAAGAGCAGCTCCCCTTCGCCCTCAATCCTGACCTCAATGCTTTGTAAATGAAATGTTAGCCTCACTTTTGGGTCAGCCTGACAGATACCTTTAAGCTATACGAACAGGAATCCAAAAAGTTCAAGTAATTAAACTTTTTGCGAGCCCTCCCCCTCAAAAAAAATGTTCTCTATTGTGTGACTCCAAAGTATTACTTTCTTCTGTTTTCTCCTTTCTATTGGAATCTATGCCCGGGAGCCAAAACAGCAAGGCATCCTCTTGATGTCTCACAAACCTAGTGGTAAGAAAAGCACGAGGAAAGGCAAGAGGACCGCCCTTGCCTACTCACAGGTAACCGGTTCTGTCCTCCCCCAGACACTAGGAGCTGCGATGAACGAAATGGCAAGCGCACCGTGTTGGGCTTGGAGAAACAAGCGCTGCGGTCACCTGGTGACAGGTGGGAGCGGGCAGTCCCGCCCGAGTGAGCCTCGCATCCCCGGGAGGACCGCGGCTGCCGTCAGGCCACGGTGTCCGCGCGGTCCCCCTCCGGCGGAGCAGCGACGAGCGCTGGGGCGCGCACACGTGGGGGCGCAGGCCCAGCCCCGGCCGCCCACTCACCTGCCCGGTGATGCCGGTGATAAGCGCCACCTTCCTGGACTTGCCCACGTCGCAGTCCCCGGAGCCCCGGGGGCTGGGGCCGCACGCCGGCGCCTGTGCCATGTTGCTTCGGGCGGGTGGACAGGCGGCTGAGGCAGGGCAGGGCGAAGCGCGAGCGCAGGAGCAGGCCGCCGGGAACGTGGGGGTGTGCCTCGCGCTAACTGTCTCGCCGGGGTGCTGCAGAGGAGGAAGAGCGCGCCGCGCCGCCGGCCGCCACAGCCTGACAGGGCGCGGAGGCCGGGCGGGGAGGGCCGGGGGCGGGCCGGCCGCGGGGAGGCCGCAGGCGGCGCCGCGTAGTCCGCGTCAGCGCGACGCCGCCGGTCGCCCGCGGCAGGCCCCGCCCCCGAGACGCTGCGACACGCCCCTCGCCGGTGCCGCGTGAGAGGCGGGGCCTGCCGCCGGCGCGCCGGGAGAGGGGCGGGGCCTGCCGCGGTGGCTCGGGAAGAGGAAGGAGGTTCCTAGTCCCTGGCTGCGTGAACTGCTACCTCCGGGAGCGTGGAGGGGCGGACGTGGGCGGCCTCAGCTGCCTGGACTCTGGCTCCAAGTCCTCCCGTCCACCCCACGAATCTCCTGGGAATCCTGGTGTCACTCCAGGGCAGGAGAGCTCTGGGTTGATCTCTGCTTTGCGAAGCAGCCTTGAAATTCAGAGCCAGGCCTCCCGGGCAGGGGCCAGTGACTCCGAGTGCCTGGGCGGCTGCACTGCCTTGCACAGACGTCCAGTGCTAAGTTACCTGAAGGACCCGAGCATTCCAGGGCCCCCAAACGTGGCACAGGTGTAGAGAATAACTGAGCTCACCCCTAGCCCGGCTTCGCTGCCACGAATTTGAGGACTCTAGTTGGCAGGACCTGCCGTGCAGGACAAGAAAGCCCTGGGCCCCACCCGCGCACGGCACACGGAAGTGTCGGGGCGCCTGCGGCCAGCCAGCTTTGACCTGGCGATCTGGTGTCCCCTGAGTTAGCTCCCTTCTGACTGCTGCGCAGGGGGCAGGGGAAGGAGGGCGGTGACTCAGACGCAGAACTGCAGGTGCCGGGAAGGCAAACTTCCATGTCCTCCCTTGTGCTTATAGGCATGTAGCCCTCTCCCCACTAAATACCCTCAAGTAGTCGCCTCAAATTGTGGAAGGGGTTTCTGGGTCAGTCCCAACAGAACAGCATGAACTGCAGACTTAGAATCCAATTCAGGAAAGCCCAGGATTAAAAAGTCTCCACCGCCCTGCAAACCCCTCAGGAAATTTTCTTGGCTATATAGAGAGCTCTGGTTTCCTATCTCACCTGTCTGTCTTTTATATAGGGAATGAGACTCTAAGGCAGAGGAAGCATTTTCATTCAAGGTGTTATAAGCAAGAAATATCTTTGAAATATAGTAGGTGTTCGTAGTGTATTTGTCTTCATGTAAGTATAGTTTAAGATAATGCACAGATAAATTATTTAACATTTTCAAAAAATCAGAAAAATTGTTAACTCAGCAAATTATATTCTAATAATATATGATAATATAATGTGATAGTGACAGTATAAATGTGACAGTACAAGAAATCAAAATAAAACCAATATTGCCTGGGCTGCCAGTGCAGCTCAGTGGTAAAATGTCCAAAGTCCTGAGGTTGACCCCAGCACCATACATAAGTTAATAAAATAAAACTAATACGGTGAGAGCATGAAAATAAAATATTTACAAAATACTAAAGTAAAATATTTTAAAGAAATTGAAGGTCAGAGATGAAAAATGAAAGACATTGCTCTGGAAAGTGTCCTAAGGCCACAGGTTTAGTGGCTTAAATGACAGGTGTGGAGGCCAGAGGCCAAGAGGAGAGTTGATGTCTCCCCAGGGCTCTCTGCTGTGCTTGCGGACACCCATCTTCATGTTCACATGGTGTTACCCTTCTGTGTGGATCTATGTCCCAGTTTCCTCTCGGTAAGGAAATGGGTGATATTTGATTAAGGCCCACGTTAGCTACGTGTTAACTTATCTCTTTAAAGACCCTATTGCTGAATGTATTTACATTTTGAGCTACTGAACTTTAAGACTTTAACATAAAAACTGAAGAAGGGACAAAATTCAGCCCATGACAAAAGAGTTAAAGGGAAAGAGGATTTTCGTCTTTGTTTGGTTTGGTAGATGAAGAAGGAAGTTGGTGGTAGGAGTTATGGATTTACACTCCGCACTAGGCCTGAGAAAATAATGTTAACCAGAAGGAAAGCACAAACTACACAAAAATAGACCACTGTGCAAGGGTGGGCCTGATGTGTTCATTCTAGCATAGTAGTTCTTAACTGCAGGTGAGTGTGCTCCTGAGTGGACGTTTGACCCTTCCTGGGGACATCTTTGATCCCAACAGGAGGTGTGCTGTTTTTGTCTAGTAAGGGAAGGCCAGGTAGGTTATTCAGTATCCTACAATGCACAGCACAGCCTACACCAATAAAATCTCTCTGGCCGAAATATGAGCAACCCTCCATATCCATGTGTTAGTCCTAGAATGGTTGCACCTACAATATGAACATATACATTTTCTTCCTTTCCATATTTCCTAAACAGTATAATACGTTTGAACAATAGTTATATTGTATTAGGTATTACAAGTCAAACAAAGATGATTTAGAATATACAAGAAGATGCATGTAGGCTTTATGCAGATGCTACCCCATTTTCTGTAAGACACTTAAGAATCTTAGGACTTTGGTGCAGGTGGTGGAGGAGACTGAGCTATGACCAGACTTAGTTCCATACCTGTACTTGCATATGTATGTCACAAACTCACTACGACTGTCTGGCTCTAATGCCACCATGCTGCCTCACACTGTATTGCTTCACACCATGTTGCGTTTTGATGAACACACCGCTTTCTCTTGACCCCAGTCTTAACCTTGGTGCCCTCTAATCTGTTCTCCATTTCTAAAATGTTGTCATTACGAGGATGCTATAAATGACATCGAGGGCTGGGATTTAGCTCAGCAGTTCCGGCGCCTGTCTTGCAAGTGCCAGGGCCCGAGTTCGATCCCCAGTTAACCACATACAATACCGGGTGTGGAGACTCACCCCAGCAGCAATCAGCACCACCTACCACAGTGCGGGGCATGGTGGCTCACACCTGTAATCCCAGCACTCGGGAGGCAGAGGCAGGAGGATTGCTGTGATGTGAGTTTGAGGCTGAGCTCAGGGCCAGCCTGAACTACAAAGTGAGACCCTGTCTAAAAAAAAAAAAAAAAAAAAAGACATAGAGCTTGTAACCTTTCGGGGATGGGATTTTTGACAGTCCTTGTTTTCTGGAAGTTCAAGTTATTTATATTGATAGTTTGTTTGGTTTTACTGTTGTATAATAGTCCATGGTGTGGATATATGATTGTTTGTTTAACTATTCACTCATTGAATTATATCCAAGCTGTTTTCACTTTGGAGTTTCTACAAATAGAGTCACTATGAATATTCACATACAAGTTTTGTGTCAATGAAACATTTCATTTTCCCCCAGACTGCAATTGAAGCTGAGTCCTAGAGAAATTCTGTGCTTAAGGTTTTTCTGTTTTTTGTTTTTTCATTTGTGTTTTTGCTGCAATCAGGGCCTTGCACATGCCAGGCAAGTATACTCTGTCACTGAGCTACATTCCTTGTCCCATGTTTAGTCTTATAAAAATTGTCAAAAAGATTTCTATGCATTAAATCATGCATTAAACCTTTTCTGTTTGAAACATCTATCATGGTTTCTATGTTCAGCTCTAAACCCTGACTGACATAATAATTGAGACAAGACTGAAACTCTGGATTTAATGCTCTTAACCAAGACTGAAAGACCAATGAGTTGACCAATTAATCCTAACTGCCAACCTGCCTGGATAAGGAAACTCCTCAAAAGGTGATTGGATCAGAGATACCATACTCATCTTCAAGGACATGTCTATTTCTGAAGTCACTATTAAAGGCTGGGCCTAGTTGGAGGAGGTGGGTCGCTCTGGGTGGACCTTCCAAGAGTACATATCTTGCTGGTCCTCTTCCTCTCTGCCCCACTTTCCAGCCCCCACTAAGACAGCAGCTTTGCTCACCACACCTATCCACCATGATGTACTTGCCTTCGAGCCAGCCAACCATCACCTGAACCCACTGAATCCATAAGCAAGTAAACCATGTCCTCCTCTGAGTTGTCCAGGTCAGACATTTTGTCCCAACAATGAGAAAGCTGACCAGCACACATGGCATGTGAATGTGAATGAGCAAAAAGGATTGGCACAACAAAAACTATTCGGTTTCTTTTTCGGTTTTTTTCCCCCATTTTCTCTTCCTTTTCGCCTCAGGATTTTCCAGTTCAGGAAATGAGTAAGGTAGAAGCAATGGGTTTTGAAATCAAATTTTACAAAATCATCTCTGTTGGATATGAGACGACACAGATCCCTGCATATTTACTGGAACAAAATTGCACTGTATCAATTCTCTTTCTTAGAATGGATAACAGAAACAGCAGGGCTTTTAAGAACAGAGTTGTTCATTAGCTTTTAGTCAAGTGAGAAAGCACCAGGATGGCTTTGAAGTGCCTAAAGACCTCCTAAAATTCCCTACTTCAGCTTTGCTATATATCATTCTAATAATGTAATCATATAATCATTGCAAGGTTTTCGGATGATTTTTGTTGGTTTGTGTTTAAGGCAAGACCTACTATGTTGCCTAACCTGATCTCGAGCTCTTAGGTACAAGTAATCCTCACCTTAGCCCCCTGGGCAGCTGGACTGCAGTCACGTACCACCTTCCGCTAGTTTAGTAAGGGGGGAAATGTTCGAAACAATGGAGGGTACTGATTTCCCTTCCATTCTCACTCCTATAATTTTCCGTCTTCAGCACGTGTGTGTTTCCAGGTCTAGACTCTAAAGTCTACCTTCAGCGTGCTATGTAATGTGTACACAGTCACTTTGTCTCTGGCTCCTTTGTTTTTAATATTCAGTTTTTACGAAGTTAAGCCAATGGTTTTTAGCTGAGAAGTTTCATTGGAAAACTTTTCATTCTGATACTCTCAGTTTCTCAATGCACAAAGTCCTGGAACAGAGCCTCCGAGTCATTGCTGTGCTAATTAGAATCTCCCTTCAGAAGCACAGCACTGTTTTTCCATTAGTGGCTTCAAACCCAGAGGGGAGAAACATATGAAGCTTTAAGTCCCTTTTGGCCCCTGTTTTCAGCATTCTCTTGGAATCTGAGAACATGTGCATGCCCACCCCTCCCTTTGTGACATTTCTTAAAGCCTTGCTCAATAAAAGTGTATCTCCAATAACATAAAACACTAGAGGTGAAGTAATACATTATTCTTTAAATTAGATGAGGTAATAAAACTCTGTTGACTGCCTGTGGAAGCTTTCCAGTACCTGGCTACTAGTCTGATGCTTATAATATGTCAAAATTGCCTCGAGGTTAAGACATTGGTCTCATTTTTTAATTCTAAGAATTCTATAGCCAGCAAAGACTTACCATTTTCTACTCACAGGTTTAACATGTTCAAGATGCTGTCATAAATCTCACTCCTCCAGCCCAGGTCTACTGCAACTAGTAATGGCTCTATTCTTTCTAGCACCGGTGCCCAGAAAAGGTCTTAATGAAGGGCCTAATCTGCACCTAGGATTATAAAAGCAAGCAGCTTGGATCCTATGCCTTATAGACTTTGCTAGACCTCCTAAGAGTAAATAGTAGAGAACATTGATTCTAATTTGGGGGATATTTTTTGCAGTTCTGAGACACTGAACCCAGGACCTCATGACTGCCAAGCAAGTGCTCTGCTACCAAGATACACCCCCAGCCTTGGGGAATTTTTAAACAGCTACTTCCTTGGCACCTAGAGAGGCTCTGTCAACCTGAGAGGTGTGCTTTACAGAACCCATCCCAGGACAGGAGAATGCTGCAGAGTACCTGGGCTGTGTCCTAGATCACATCCTGCCCTCTTGACAAGTCAGTGGGTGGAACCCTAGATGATCCTCTGATGCAGCTTTAGGGTAACTCTCCCAAGATTCTCAAAGTAAAACTGTAAACCCTAAAATAGCAAAGGCCACTTTGTGAAACCTTACTAAAGAGCAGTAAACACGGGAGGGGAGCAGAGCCCAAAGCTGCAGAGAGCAGTAGAGGTAGTTGTGATTAAATTAGTATTAGCTGTAGTCCTGACAAGATGACTGTGATGGTGGTTTATCCCCATCACTACAGTTTGACACCAAGACAAGGAGTGTTTGGCAAAGTGTTTAGGGAACGGAGCATGAGGAGGTGAATGATCACTGGTGTGAAACTATTAGGATAATTGCATTCTCTTTGTTAATGAAGAATTTGGGCACAGATGTGTGATGCAACTCCAGTCATTAAGATGTGATGGGTGAGACTGTTCTGCTCTGAGATCCTGCGACTTACCTCTTATTTGAGATCTTGTAGGGGAAAAGGTAGCTGTTCACCAGTTATGCAGAACTCCTGAGTTTCCTTATCACCAGTTCACAGGATGTTCCTGGGCATCTTGTTTAGTTTTGTATTGCTGAATCTTGCAAACGAGATTGGTAAACAAACACTGGGATAGGAATCAGGAAGAACTGTGAGGCCTGTCCCAGGAAATGCCCCAGGCCACCTCTTCGGTTTTTACCCCTATGCATTGCTACTTTGTATTGGCTTCATAATAAAAGAGCTGTTGGAAGACAGCTGGGTGGTTCAGTCCTCTGAGGCTGTTCTCCCTGCCGGATCTCTTCCCTGAGTGCCCCGTTTCCTTCTGCGACCCCGGACATACATCGGACTTACACCGACAAGATCTCTTCAGTTTAATGGTGATGGCTTTCTGCTTTTCCTAGGTGCAATCCAACCAGATCCTACCTGGTTGGTATGTGACAAACTGTTCACAAGTTTGTGGGTTAGAAATTCAGACAAGACTCTGCTTAACAGGTCTTTTCCTTGTGCATCAACTGGGGTTTCTCAGCGGTATTAAGACCATGGCTTGTATGGCCTAAAGGTTCCACCAAGTCTTCACTCAAAAGTCTGGTTCTTTGATGAGAAAGGCTGGAAGGCTGGGTTCAACTGAGATTTAAAATGGCCAGAGTGGTCTGTCTATTCAGGCCCTCTCTAAATTCCATTTGCATGGGGCCAGGGATATAGCTCCATGGTTCTGGCATCTGCCTGACAAGTGCAAGGTCCCAAGTTTGATCCGCAGTACCATAAACCACAGTGTTGGGCATGGTGGTTCACACCTATACTCTTAGCACTCAGGAGGATTGTTGTGAGTTCACGGCTAGCCTGGGTTATATAATGAGTTCAGGACCAGCCTCTGACAAAAAAAAAAAAAAATTCTAATGGTATTCTGGATAACATACTATAGGTCAGGGCTAGCAGCAATAAGGATTTTAGGATTTTATGTGACTTAAGTAGAATCCATGACTTAACCTTAATGTCTGGTCCATCATTGCCTTATTAATTTCATTGGTAAAGGCAAGGCACTAAGATTAGTCCAAACTCCAAGACAAGAAATTAGGTCCCACTTCTGATACGTGGAACACCGTAAATACCCTGTGCAGAAGGGAGGAATTGACAGTGGTCCTCTTTGTAAATTGTTGCTTTCATGGAATCCTTAGGCCACCCCAGTTCTCATCACTTCCTTTCATAAAATACACTAACCTCTTGCTCTCTTCTCTTCTCTGTATTGCTGGAGTCAAACCCAAGGCCTCTTGCATAATAAGTTGTACTCTTGTCTATGCTACATGACAAATCACTACAAATTTAGCAACACACATTTATAATCTCAGCCTTTGTAAGACAAGAGTCTGAACAGCTTAACTGAATCCTCTGCTCTGGGTCTCATGTAACTGTGGTTGTGGTGCCAGGTGGGCCATGTTCTCATCACGAGCCTTCAAGGGGAAAATCTGCATTCTCATTCATTACATGGGCAGCAAAACTGTTGCTCTAACCCTGGGAGGTTTTGGCTTCTTCTGACAGAAAGCACCTTCAGTTCTGTACTGTATGGGCTTCCTCAACATAGCTACCCACTTCTCTAATTCAGAAAGGAGAATCTTCCATCCAGTTTGCTATCATTAAGCCTTATGTAATGCATGCCAGTTAAGGAAGTGGAGAGAGAGCTCATCACCTTTGCTGTATCCTATGGATTAGAAGCAAATCACAGGCCCCACCCTTCTTCAAGGAGACAGGACTTGAGAGACTGTCTATCACATCCTGCCCTTTGGAGGCCCCATATCTGGTGGAATGAATGAAAATTTTCCCACCATAGTTCTGTATACAAGTTGGGCTCAGATAGGAGGGCTGTTTTGGGGGGTTACTATGCTTCTGGTTGCAGGCAGAGAGCTTCTGGGGCTGGGACCATCTAAAAGCTTCACTAGTCTGGAAGTCCAGGATGGCTTCTTCATGTCTGGGTTGAGGCGACTCATGTGCTGGGCCTGTTTGAACGGTCCTCCCTCTCCAGGATGTCTCTCCATGTGGCTACCCTGGACTCCCTCACAGTGTGGAAGCTTCAGAGTACTCAGACATCAGATGGTAGCTGGTTTCCTAGAGGTAAATACTTCAGTGGTTGAGGTAGGAGCTACAAGGCTCTGAATCATGCAGTGTGACAGCAATCACTGCTATTGTAAGCATACAAGTTGAATATGGGTTGGAAGTGCTCCCTAACAGTTCAGGTGCTAAACTTTAATCTCCACTGTCAAGTATTAAAAGAGTAGAAATTTAATTTGACTATGACATTTGGAGGTCAAGCCACTAGAACATGATTAGGACATTGTAAGGTCATCAGGGTGGAGAACCAAGGACTGAATAAGGCTGGCTTTGTAAGGGCGCCTGCGGTGTGTTTCAGTGGTAGAGCACTTGCTTTGCATACTCAAGACCCTAAACTTCTGTTAGGTATTTTTGGTTTTTCTTCTCCTTTTTATTTCAGTGCTGAGGATCAAACCCAGCACCACCCACACATTAAGCAAGCACTCCACCACTGAGTTACATTCCATTTGCCACTTTCAAAACCACTTTAATTGGACGTGTTCTTCCCTGTAATTCAGTACATTGCTATGGACACATCTCTCCATGCTACCAAGCAGTGGAGAAGAAAGTTCACTAGCAACTGCAGTAGAAGAACTTTAAGGGTCACTGAGACAGTGTTATCATTTGGCCTCTTGCAGGGAAAGCTGGGACTTTTGGAGCTTACTGGTTGGAAATTCACCCCTTTAACTGTCCTCTCTGAGATCAGATAATCTGGAACAATGAACTTGTTGTTTTCTTTCCCTAGAATTTTCTAAGGAAACTATATAACCCTTAAACATTGCTCTACTTTGGTTGTTCCTTCAAATTGCATGTGTTGGGAATGTGATCCCCATTTCAGGAGCCTTAGGAGGTGGGCCTAATGGAAGGTAACTAATCCCATGTGAAAAGGGGTTGTGAGAGTGAGTTGTCTTCTGCTTCTTAGCTGTGTGAGAAAACCTTTTCCTTAATGGAGGAAGCAGTGATGAGGTGCCATCTTGAAATCTGCTTTGGACTGGATATAGTTTGTCTCAAAGGCTGGTGTTTTGGAATCTTAGTCTCCTGAGTGGCCACATCAAATGGAGGTGGGGAAACTTCAAGAGGTAGGAGTTCTGGAAGATAATTCCACTAGGGGGCAGTCATGGGGCCATCACTCTTGGAATCAATTAGTAAAATCCTTTCAGTGCTGGATTAGTTCCTACAATAATGTGTTATTATAAAACAGTCCTACGCTGGGCTCTTGCTTCTTGTTTCATTGTATGGTCTCTTCTGTAAGTACTGCCATTGTGTGATGCCAGCTGCCTACTCTGAGGCCTCACCAGAGATGAGCAGAGGCGAGCCCCATAATGAGCATCTCTTCTTTATAGAGCACTGAGCCTCAGGTATTTTACTATGGCAATGCAAAGTAGACTAAGATAGAGCCAGAGAGCAAATCTATTGGTGTGTTTATATTGAACTTCCTAGTCTCCAGAACAATGAGAATTAATTTATGTAATTTATAAATTAGCCAGGCTATAGCATTTTGTTTCATCAAATCAAATCAAAGCAAATTCTATCACCTTTCCAAGGCTGACTTGATATGGTAAAAACAAGATTACACTTTAAGAGACATATCCATAATTATCCGTGGAGCCTCGGATAGTTTAGTTTTATCTCACCTAGCTCACCATTGTGAGGCAGTGCATGATTTTCCTAAGACTGCTGAAACAAAGTGCCATGAACTTGGTGCAACAACACAGTGCAGAGGCTGTTGGTCTAACACCAAGTCACCTGCAGAGCCACCTGTCTCTGTGAAGGCCTCAGGGACTATCTCGCCTAGACTGTTCCTCGCTCTTGCTAGTTACCAGCAATCCTTGGCACGCCTTGGCTTGTAGACTTACCACGTTATCCTTGCCTATCTTCACATGGCATTGTGCCTGTGTGTCTCTCTATTCAAATTTCCTTTTTTTATTGTTTAACAAGGACACTAGTTGTGTTGGCTTAGGTGACCACAGCACATTGCCTGATGCAATAGGACCTCATCATAACTTCTTTCCATCTGTGAAGACCCTATCTCCAAACAAAGCCACAGAAGCGTTAGAAGTCAAGACTTGAATATGTGTTTTTGAAGTTTAATTCAATCCATAATAAGTGAGTCAAAGGACTAAGATAATGGTGAATGTCCTTCAAATGGAAGGTTTTAATATATTTTTGTCAGCAGCACAAAAGAGAAGAGCATAAGGGGAGATCTAGGAAGCCAGAATTTATATTGAGGTATTGAAATGAGGAGAAAGGAGAATGACAGAGGAACCAGGGTTAACTTTACTGAGTAAATGAACTTCTCTTGAAGGGGGAAAAAGTAAAAGACTTCTATATTGAGCACTATATTCCTCCTGAAGTGGGAAAAAAATAAAAGACTTCTATACTGAGCACTTCCAAGAGGGCAGGCACTGGAAGAAATACTCCATACATTATCTTAATATTTCTCCTAATTATATGGGCCAGGCATTTAGCTCAGTGGTTCCAGCGCCTGTCTTGCAAGCATAAGGACCCTCCTAATTCGATCCTCGGTTACCACATACAATACTGGGCGTGGAGACTCACGCCCAGCAGCAACCAGTACCGCATACCACAGTGCTAGGCGTGGTGCCTCACGCCTGTCATCCCAGCACTTGGGAGACAGAGGCAGGAGGATTGCTGTGATGTGAGTTTGAGGCTGAGCTCAGGGCCAGCCTGAACTACGAAGCGAGACCCTGTCTCAAAAAACCTGAAAAAAAATATTTCTCCTAATTTTAGTAGAAAGTAGCTCCATTTTCTAGATAAGGAAGTTGGAGCTTAAGAAAATTAAGTCAACAGCTTAATGGTTATAATAAATAAAGGGCAGAACCCACAGTAAAACTCACCCTTCTGCAAGCTCCAAGTTCCTTCCATTGTGAAAGTAACCTTGCACCAAGTCTGCAAATAATTATAGATGCCTGCTGTGTGCCAGGTCCTGGACTGAAGGGTGTGTCAGGCCGGAGGCTGCCAGCTTCAACAGTGGTAATCCTGGGTTGCATTTCCACTCACGGGGTATAAAACTGCCCCCCGGGCTAGACCATTCCCAACCCTGAACATCCAGCCTGGGGTTCCTCACAGTCACATGCTCAGGAGCGGCGTCTTGTTTTAACCTGCGTCTTTTCAATTGGTAGTGAAATTGAGGGGCTCCTTAAATGGCTCTGTCTCCATTTCTATTTCCTTTTCTCTGAATTGCCTTGTCATATATTTTGTCCAGTTTGCCGATGGTGGTTCATCTTTTTATAGATTTCTTGCAGTTTTCCTTGTAGGATGGATATTAGCAATGCCATTTTCTATGTTACAAAGATTTTTTTCCCCATTGAGTTGATTCTCATTTGGATTTGCTGCTTATAACTTACCAAAAAAGATATTTCCCGCAACATGATAATATCAATGTCTTTTATGTTCTCTTGTATTTGTATCTTTATATACAGTATAGTGAATGTTTAGATCTCAAGGGTATCTGTTAATTAGTTCATCCTGTTGTATCATGAATCACAGTGTATAAATGAACCTTTTTACTAAACCATCATTTCTTTCATTAGTTTAATTATTCCTTTTTCATTATCAGGCTTTTCAAATACAGCTTGATCAAATAGTTGATATTTATTATATTTTCCCCTCGAAGAAATTTTTGGCAAAATTTCTTTTCTTATGTATTTTCCCTTTCTAAGAACTATCAGAATCTGATTGCATGGGTAGCTCAGTAGTATGTACTTTGTATGTGTGAGGCCATAGATTCAATACAGCAACACACACACATATACACACGCACAGGCACAGGCACACAAACAGGCAGAGAGGGAAGGGAAGGGAGGGAGAGAGAGACACAGATCCAGTTTGTGAAATTCATTCCACTGGAGTATTTTTGAGGGAGAATAACGTTAAATTTATAGAACTGTTTCCCATCCATTTATATAAGTTTTACCAGTTTTGACACATAGGTCTTATATTTTTCCTATTAGATTTTTGCCAAAGTTTCATAATTTATATTGCTGTCATGAGCAATATCAAAACTTTTTCTGATCTTGTCTACTGATTGTTGCAAAATAAGAAATCAAGGTATAAAGAAGTCACTTCCCGTGTCTTGATTTTTTTCTTCATCAGACTCTTGAATTTTACAAACATCTCTTTTGTATTGTTTTTCCCTAATATTTCTCTCTTCTAATAAGCTAGCTCCCTCTGTCTTGGCTTTCTGATGCTGTTCTAGATTTATTTATTTGGTGCTGGGAATGAAACCCCATAGTTGATGCACATCAAATATGTGTTCTACCACTGAGATAGCTATACCCTTAGCTTCTTGTTTTCTTTATATAGTATTTTTTAAGTAAGTGTAAATTCTAAAATTTATTTTTTAGACCAGTGTTTAGATCACAGCACAACTGAGCCAAAGGTGGTTTCCACACAAACTGTCCCTACCCATGCTAACATGCCCCACCTGACATCCAGCACACCCTGCTCAGCCACAGCTGTCTTGGACTTCTCAGTCTCAACGTGGCTCCACAGGAGAGGCTCTCCACAGTCCCCAGTGCTACCGAAGCAGTGTCCAGGGTGAAGGTAGCAAGCTCCTCCCCGGTGACAGTTCTTATGACCATGAAGCTGGTGTGTGCCGCCCTGGATGGGCAACCAGCCGCAGCTCGGAGACCAACTCTGGCCCAGGCCCTGGCCAGAGAGCCAGGTGGGAGTTGTATTGTGTTTTACGGCCTAGGTTTATAAATCACACAGCATCACTTCAGCTGTTCTGTGCTGACGGAGGCACTCTCAAAGGCCCAAGCAGGATCGAAGGAGACATAGGTGTCGTCTTTTTATAGGGACTTAGGTTTTTGTGAGGTAGGAGTATCTGTTACAATCTGCATATTAAATAAGACTAATTAATGGAACTATCTTTCTTGAAAGGCTTTGCCCTCCTTGGGGGTTGGGGGACCACAAGGGATCCGAATGAAGGTATTTGTGTACCTAGACTGGTTATCAAAATCCACTTACAGATTGAATTGTGTTTCCTCAAAATCCAAACATTGAAGCCCTAACCCCCAGTGTGACTATACTTGGAGACAGGGCCTTTCACAAGTCCCTAAGGTTAAATGACCTCATAAGAATGGGAACCCACCCAGCAGGCCTAGGGGACTCTAAGGAGAGAGAGAGACCAGTCTCCCCTTAGTGGGCCCTGGGAATGCACATCATGGAGTCAGCCTTCCTTACGACAAGGACAGAGGCCTTATCAGAATCCAGTTTTTCTAGTCCTTGGATCTTGGACTTCATTTTGTGACCAAATCAGCTCTATTCTTCAGTCCTGTACTGTTTTCTTATGTCCTCAGCAGATAAGATGAACCTCACTAAGCCTTTAATGTCAACATTGGACAAATGCCTGCACATTAAGGCTAGTTTTATCTGTTTGGTTTTAGAGCTTTTTTCTGCCGCAGTGGCGAGAGGAGCACACCAGCCATGGGAGGAAGTCCACAGGGTGGATACGCTGGTGTTTCACTTTTCTTGGGATGTGCTGCGTGTGGGCAGGACCAGGAGAAGGATTCTCTGGCAGAGGTTGAGGAACCGCCACATCTTGGGGGAGAACTGGAGGCAGCAGAAGGCTTGAACTTCACATCCTTCTGTCAGTGAATAGAGTCCAGATGGTCAGGACCCACTTCTACACGGGTCAGAGCCTAAGCGAAGCTGGTGCCTGGCTCTTAGGAACTTCTGTGTTAATAAGAGTAATTCTGAGATAAGACAGTCTTGTGGAGGTTCTGAAAGTCAGCACTTCCTGTGAATGGCAGCTGGGACATGGGGAAACCATCAGTTAGTCACAAGTGTTTACTAAGTACCCACCAGGTACAACGCTAGTGAGAAGCAAATGCACCTGAGCAGGAGAAGGCAGGGACAGACTTGGCACTGACTCATCTTCTACAAGCCCAGAGTTTTCCTCAGGGAGGGAAGACACCTTCTAGGAAAAGGACAGGACAGAAATCTCTCTCATTAGCACTTACTGTCAGAGGTCACTTTAGCTGTCTTGATAACCAGGGGAAAAAAGAATCTATCTCAAGATGACAAAGGGAGGTAAATGGTGGTGGTAGGAGAATGAAAGTAGGAGGAGGTGGAGGGGAAGGCATACATGCATGTGCGTGCACGCACACACACACACACACGCACACACACACACACGCACACACACACACATGCACACATGCGCGCGCACACACGGAAAGTCCTCTAGCCCTGAGCTGCACTCCCAGCCCAAGCCCCAGTGTTAAGCAAGTCTCTCTATGTGGCTTGACTGATCAGATCTCTGCCCAGTCTGCAGCCCCTCTCCTTTTCCTGCAGACTGGTGGACAAGGCTGGAAACTCCAACCCTCTCGTCTTGTTTTGGTCTTTCTATTCCCCATGCTGAACCCTCAGCCACAACAGAGAAAAGACATTGGATATTCCAAGGATTCTAGAACTTCTTGTGTTGGGCCAAGGACGTAATTCAGTAGGACTGTGCCTGCCCTATAAGCACAAGGTCCTGAGTTTAATCCCAGGTACCAAAAAAAAAAAAGATTTTGTGTCAGCAACATGGAACCAAGACTACATGTTATACTGAGAAGACATACCAGCTACTCCATTAGTCATACAATTACTTAGGAGTGCTAAGGGACTGAAGACAGACCAAATACCATGCCATACAGAAAATCTGATGTTGTCACCCGTGCTGGTTTTAAAATCTCAAGAAAATTCCCCCTCCTTATAGCCACATAATTAAACAGGAGGATAATGCTTCCTTTCTCCCTCTACTCCCAATTTCCTGATGTAAACCAGAAGCAGTAGAGAAACAACTTTGATGCCAGGAAACTAAGGTCTTAGGGTACTTCAGAAAAGTACATCTTTGTTCCTCGAATACTAAAATCCATTGAAAAATATAGCATGTCTTCCGATTAAATCAAGTTTCTGTGTCAGGGTGTTAGTTTTCTTTTCTTGAACTCAGGGTCTCACAAGCAGAACTAGTGCTTGCCCCTGAGCTATACCCCCAGCCCTCAACTGCAGTTTAACTAGCACGAAGTTATACAAACCAGAGCATAAACTGGATGAAACACCAGTATTGTTTTTAATGTCCTAAGAATGTCACTAAAACATTATCTTAATGCTTATTAGACTTCCCAGTCGATCTGACCAAGTGGCTCCAGAACTCATTTGCAGGGTGAAAAGCATCCATTTAAGCAACAGGACTTAAGATAAGCAGCATTGCTCAATAAGAAAAAGAATAAGTCTTCTAAAATGTGAAAATGGATGCTACAGAGATTTTTACATTTTGAAATTTGTCTTTCTGGTTAAACATGCAACTTAAGGATGGTTATTACAATTTGTGGAAAGCTGCTGTCTCTCTTAAAGTCCTGAAAATTTTTTGCATAAAGAGAGAATCCATGGAGTGTACAGAGCAATGAGAATAAGGAGAAAGAGAAAGTTACACTCATTTGCTCACAACTGTGTTCATTCCGCCCACTGTGCTGGGAGCTCCATATGCGATGCAATGTGTATATGAACTCCTTTAGAACTCAGTATAAACATTTGATGGTATTTAGAAAAAAAGAAAGAAAACCATGAGACAGTGAAATGGAAAGAAAATTCCAAGTGAGTGGAAACTCTGGGTCAGTTAAAAATTTCACACCTCCTTAATTGCCTTTCCCTGCCTCTTGATTCAAAGCTCTAAGGCAAGTAAACACTAGAAGGTGGCACTTCCTGCAAAAGCCAGCCCGGTTATGCAGAATCAGAACAGAGATCTTAATTCCACGGTGCTGAGAGAGCAGAAGATCTGCTTCCAGCCACTCAATGGACGGTGCGTTTCCCTTGTGTGAACACACCCAGAGTCGTCGCAGAGATGTGCGGTAAACACTTGCTGAATCGAATCTTGATGAGAAACAGAACACTGCTCTCCGAGTAGCTGTCTTTTATGAGGGGAGCTTAAAAATCTATCCACTTAGACGATGACATTTGAGGTCAGGAATGTCCTTTCTCTCTCACTCTATTCCTGGAAGCCTTTTCCAGTTTATGGAATTCGGTATTCTTCCTTGGGCAAAATTCAGAGAGCAGCCACCAGAACTACTACAAAATAAAACGACGGAATTCGACATTTCCTAGGAAAAGTTTTTCAAAGCTGTCTTAAGAGACGACTTTTTAAAAATTTATTTATTTATTTGTTTATTTTTTTGAGACAAGGTCTTGCTTTGTAGTTCGGGCTGGCCCTGAGCTCAGCCTCCAACTCACATCACAGCAATCCTCCTGCCTCTACCTCCCGAGTGCTGGGATTACAGATGTGAGCCACCACACCTGGCAGTATGGTATGTGGTACTGATTGCTGCTGGGCATGAGTCTCCATACCCAGTACTGTATATGGTTGCTGGGGAATCGAACCCAGGTCCTTGCGCTTGCAAGACAGGTGCCGGAACCACTGAGCTAAATCCCTGGCCCGGATGACTTCTTTAATGTTCCTTCATGTTCCATCAAGGGCTTTGTGAAAATCTCATTTTTGACGAAATTCGAAAAAGACTGTAGACTTGAATGTAAATTTTCACTGAGCTTTTTATTTACTCACTCTTGACTCTGTAAACATTTATGAGCACCAATTGCATACTGGGTACTGTGACAACTGAGGTTATGCTGTCTTTGGGACACTCCAAAACATGGGGCAGATGGCGAGAATAGGACACCCCAGAAATAAACCTCTAGGGAGCCTTAGTTGTCCCAAGCTAGTAAATCTGAGAAACTTTGGACATAGAAGTAACTCTGGAAAGTTCCCTTTTAGTAAAAAGAAACTTTGATCTATTAAGAAAGCTTTTATTAGCAAAAGTATCTACGAGGAAGAGAGCTGCTCTCAGGGAACTTTTATCATCCAGTGAACTTTCTGCCCCCAAGCTGCAGGGCAAGCAGTGGCCTCAGGTCAGAGTGAAGTTTCTGTGTAGACCAGTCTAGCAAGAGGACGAGGGGCCAGCGGGAGAGGCTGGGAGACACGGGAGAGTGGACGGCAGGCAGACTGGATCTTCCATCTCAGAGTCTTTCAGGCTGTCGTGCATAGGCACGACACACAGCGGCCGTGCCAACATGCAGCTGGGGCTCAAGAGGTCCTGGAAGGAGCCTGAGATTCAGTGTTTCTGATAAGACCTTGGGTGAGGCCACTGCTGGGCCAGGGACCACATTCAAGCACGAAGGTCCTATGTGCTGGTGACAGCGCACTGGTTTGTGTTGAGATAACCCATGAACACACAAAACACACTGGATTATAAGGAATGAGCCCCCCATATGTCAAACATTTCTTTAATAATTTCTGTGTTCAGTATGCTGTGGACCAAGCTTTATCCTCCCTCAAACTCATATACTGAACTCTTTTCTTAAATTAGTCCACTTAGCAGTGCACAGTGATTTCATTCCATGGGGAGTGACAAAGCATGTCACCAACCTTCCCTCCTGTTCTGTCCCCTGCCCCTCTCTTCCCCCTCCGTGTCTTGATCCCCTCCTTTTTGCATCTGAAGGATTATTTACTTAACAGAAATAGGATGTGGTGCTACTCTGAATGGTGCTCCTCTGGCTTGTGAAGCTTGTACAGTACACTTAAAAAGCTGTCAACCACTACAAACATCACAAAATGCAGAAATAAAATAAAAATATTTTGGTAAATAAATCAAGAACTCCTCTACAAAACTTTCTATGTTCCTCCTATTATCTATCTTATTTTGCTCTTTATTCATAATTTGAATTTCTCATGCATATGATATTTAAGCTCTGTTTCTGGTTTATTTTGCTTAACATTATGGCCTCAAACCACATCCATTTTTATATAGATGACAAATTTATCTTGCTTAGGGGCAGAGTAGTACTCCATTATGTGTCAATTCCATGCTTTCTTTATCTTCTCATCTCTTTGTTACGTTGAGCTCTCAACCCGCAGGTGACAGTGTTAAGAGATGAGGCCATTGAGAGATGACTAACCACAGGGTAGAGGTTTTATAAACATGATTACTGTCCGACCTCAGGGACACTAATCCGATACTTCTTGTCTCCAGAAAGGGAAGAGAGAGTTGCTTGTTGGTTAATTCACTCAGGCCAAGGCACTTCACTCCAGCAGCCTGAGCTAAGGCAGAGGATACATTAAATGTAAGACTTCGGGTATATTGTGTTAAAACCGATTAGAAATAATTTTTTAATTAAATAGAGTTTTCTGGTACATTTTAGGTACACAATATGATCACCTGCCTCACTGAGAGTTTGTATCTTTATGTAATATGTGTTGATTCCGATTTTTCACATTTCCCTGTCCTCCCTTCTACCCCCGGCCCATATACATAAGGTTTGTGTCTGTTTTTCTGTTCATATCATCAAAGTTTTTCTTTCCCTTCTCTGCTTTCCCCTGCCCCTCACCCAGTTCCTGTTTCCCTTTGAGCGTTTTCTTCCATTTTGCAATAACTGGGATATATCCTGGACCTCATTTACACCTGCAGTTTTTCACACTAGATAAATATGGTATTTACACACCTGTGTCCTATTTATTTCACTTCTGAGTAGGGCAGATTCCATCTTACTCCAGAAAGAATGGCTGCTATCAAAAAATCAAGCAATATCCCTAGTAACCATATACTACCCTACTGGGCATGGTGACTCTCGCTCATCAGCAATTAGTACCACACCCCACAATGCCATGTATGGTGGCTCTGACCTGTAATCCCAGCACTCAGGAGGCAGAGGCAAGAGGATTGCTTTGAGTTCGAGGTTTGCCTGGACTACATAGTAAGCTCAGGGCCTGCCAGAACTAAAGTCCTGGGTTCGGGAGGAGTTCAGATTTTGTATATGCAGATCAGGAGTTCTCACCCTGGATAATAAACTGGAAGTATGATAAGTGTTTCCCTGTGTTCTGTGAACCACTCTAGAAATTAATCAAACCCACTTTTTCCCGGGGACCCCACTTTGTAGCTGGTGAGTCGGAAGTCCAGAAGTCTCGACTCCGATTTATATCAAAGTGGGTAACAGTCTTGGGGGACAAAGCCCCTCACCAATGCTATTCCTAAAGGATGGTGTGAAGATTTGGCTAAAATGGAGGCCCCTCAGCTAGTGTCTGCTGCAGAAAGTGTGTGGTCGGAGGGACTCCCTGTCCGTTCATCAGGAAAGCCTTCAATGTTGATTACTGATAAGGGCAGATGAGAAGCCCAGGGTGTTTTTCTTCTCTATGATCGAATGTTGACACCAAGGAGTAAAGGGACAGAGCAGCCCCGAGAGAAGAAAGGGAGGCAGGGGCACAAAGCTCTGGGGCTCTTTCTGTGCAGCGCTGAGGAGGGTGTGTCTGTGCTGTATCCGGTGTTCTGAGTAATCCAGAGATGGTTTTGAGGGTCTGAGAGGATGGATGTGATTCTGCACAAATGCTATACTACTTTAGGCAAGGGATTTGTGTGACCAGGGGTCCTAGAGCTCCTGGATCTGCCTTCCCCTTCCCACCCCTGTGAATACTGAGGATGATTTTATTTTAGTTTATTTTCTTTTTTTAGAGACAGGGTCTTATATGTAGCTCAAGCTGGCCTTGAAACTGCTGTAATCCTCCTGCCTCAGCCTCCTGAGCTCTAGGATTATAGAAGTGTTCCACTGTACCTGGCTCTGCTTGTATTTTCAACTACTGCCGTGCACTGAAAAGTTTGGAGCGCCAGGGAAATTTAGATTTTAGATAGAACCTTGACTGACAAAGTCCACTTTTATACTTACATAAGACAGGCCCCAAATTTACCTTTGAAAAACACTCAGTGTCTTCAGCTTATGGACTCAAAAGAAGTTTAATGTGTATTTTTGCCCAAGACCCTCCTACTTGTGCCTTCCTGATCACCACCCACATGCTCAGCCCTGGGCTCGATGGCTACTCATTGGGATGGTCTGAAGCAATATGATTTTATGATTCATCAGAAACCCCATTGTTGTCTGTGCTTTCAGCAACCATTAGTCCACCATTCCTCGAGCTCTCAGAACAAGGCCTTGCTTTGGGGGACCCGGCAGCTGGGGAAAACCCACCCCTCTTCTCTGATGTGCATATGCCACACTCTGCCAGGAGCAGCAAAGACTATTTCTCTACGATGGCTAGGAATCTTCTCTTTCCTTTCCATCTGGGTCTCTGGAGGGAAGAAAGGGCAGTAAATTTACTTGTGTGTCTCTCGCAGGCTGCAAGGTTGGGTCTGTGTAAAGAACCATTCATCTCGCAATGATGACAACACATTAGAGTTACCTGGGGAGCTTTAAAAACATGCCAGGGCTGTGCTGAGCTCCAGACAGATGGAACCGGAGCCGCTGGGGCTGGGGCTGGGCACCAGCAGGCTGTTAAAGCTCCCCGACACTTCCAATAAGCAGTCGACTGAGATCCACTGCTTTCCTCTGTACATTTGCAACTAGAAAATTAGTGTTTGGTTCAACAATGTGAGAACTAATTTAGAATAAGCAAAATTTCAGTCTCCTCATCAGTGGACATAAAATTACACATTAGAAGCCCAATCAACAGTTTGAAAGGATTGTTCTTCTGCTTTGGTTTTCTTCTGCTGATCCCCGCATCTACTAGGGTCTCCGAGGAACCATTATAGGACTACCTCATCACATTCTTATGAGACAGACAGGGCGACCATGACTAATCCAAGTTCATGCCAGGGCAGTGCCAGAGAGTTAAAGTCTCCTTCATTCTCCTTTTAACAGGCAGTGGGGAGTTGAAATGGGGTGGGGTGGTTGGCAGTATGACAAAGCGGTGCTTTCTGGGATTATTTTAGCATCTGGATGCAAGGGCAGTTATGAGAGGTAAAGCATAGTTCTAGTTAAGACACAGAGCTACGGTTGGGATCTGACTTCCGCAGATAGCTGTGCGTGCAGAAGGCGTGGCCCTCAGGACAGCAGCGGGGGTGGGGGGGTGGAGGGGGGGACACGACCCTTTCAGGAAAGTGATTGGATCCGCAGAGCTCTAACCTCGTTAGTGGGCTGACCATTATACATTCGCCATTTCATCACAGTCCTGGGAGGGGCAGGACACTCTAATAGGTGGGGCCTAGTCTGCCATGTTGTTGCTGTCTTGCTGCAGGCCTAATACAAAGGATCCTGCCAATTAAGGGCCAAAACCGTGAACCAAAGAAAATCTTTCCTCCTTCTGTAGAGTCTTTTGTCACAGTGATGGAAAGCCGAGTGAAGCGGAGATCAGCACGGTAGAAAAATCCAGAAAGAGCAATGACTGCAATGGAAAGTTGAGTAAGTGGAAGGGAGGAATTGAACCCGTGTTCTTGCCTACGATGAGCACGTGCTCTACCATTGAGCCACACCTCCGCCCCTGAGGAGTGTGATAAACTCTGAGTTCTAAGAACTTATTCATGATAAAAGTCATGAGGTACATAAGTAAGATTTGCAGATTCTGAGTTTATGCAAAAGAAAAACTAAACAAATATGGAACTGTAGTTAAAGATATGAATCATGAAGTATTTAGAAGGAGGTATATTGAGGCCTGTATTCTACTTTGAAATGTATTAAAACCTAAAATGGAACTGAGGTAGAAAGATCAGAAATTTAAGTCCATCCTGGATAGCAAGGCTCTATCTCAAAAATGGCTCCATGCATTTAATCCTCAGAACAGAGAGAGAGAGACTTATTTTCTGCATTTGACCCTTTTGTCCTCCACATTTTATTATGAAAAAGTTTAAACAAATATCACAGTTGGAATGATTTTATAGCAAGCATTCTTATAATCACTGCCTGGGTTCCACAGTAACTATACCAGTTACACTTCCTTTGCCTATTTGTCTTTTCTTTCTTCTCTCTCTCCCTCCTTCCCTCTCTCTCTCTCTCTCTCTCTCTGTTCTGAGATTCACCCAATTCCAAGCCCACAGCAAACCAGACCATGTCCAACCAAGCTAAAGGCCTTCTTTAACTAACCAAGTTCTTTCTGTGCTCAGCTGTATGAGCTTGCTGCTCTCACTGTACAGGCGAGCTCTTTGAACCTTTTCTGGTTGAGGAAACTTAGTGTTGCCCATGGTGCCTTCACAGCAACATTATCCTGATTGTCATCCTTGTCTGAGCTCTCTTGGGAACTCACTACTGAACTGGCCTCTTGCATCTGCTCTTTTGTCTCACACAGGCCACACCCATTTGTATAACTGTGCCACCGTCCTATGAGGAGGCAGCCCAGCATGTGCAGGGCTTGACAAAGAGCTCGGCTTCTCTGGAATTCAGCCTCCATAGCCAACAGGGGCAAATACTGTAGTTTTATCCTTCTGCTCATGGATACCCGATTTTGCCAGGACCAAGTAATCAGAGAGTCTGCTTCGCCTACTGTCTGTTCTTGGTGTTTTTGTGGAAGGTCAGTTTAGTGTAAGTGTGTCAACTTATTTCTGGGCATCTATTCTGTTTTTTAGTAGGTGAATAGGTGAATGCAACCTTCCACTACCACAAATTATGCAGCCAAGTTTCCCACATTTGGGGAAATCGCAGGGGTCAACACATCTGGAGAGCAACGGATAAGCCTCATCCTAGGAAAACCACCTTTGTGATCATGGTATCTCCCCTGCCAGGAAAGTATTGTTCTGTTTGGTAATGTGTCTGTTTTTATGGTAGTACCATACTGTTTTGATTACTAAGGTTTTGTTATTAATTGAAATCAATTACAGCATAGCTTTGCAAATAAACTGATCGTATCACAATTATTCTTGGTAGAAATAGGTGTGACTTCAGAGAGTAAACTTGTGTTCATTGTATAGAAAACCATGGAACATCTGTTATTAGATCCTAGGCCGTCATTGTCTTGAGGCTTTTCTATTTACTTGTACTGGATCTTGGATCCTAGTTTCCCTCATATCTGGCTACAACTCTCCATGCTAATGCTCTCAGTTTTCTTTTGCCTTCTTGACTTGCCATCACTAAAAAATGAAACTGCCCATTTCCTGAAGCCCTGCAAGCTGAAGATGGAAAATGCAATGTGAACTTTAAAGACATCATCCAGTGGGTCCTGTAAGAGCAACCTTCCTGCCTCCTGCCAGGTGAGCCTCTCTGGAAGATCGCCAAGATTCCTGGTAACATCACCAGAAGCATCAACACTGCAAACTCCACATGTATATTGCAACTGCCCTCCTGATTTTACCATCGAAAGATATCTTGAGCCCAACATCTAGAAATGACTGGCTGCCCCCTGGACTCAAAAACAGGTTCCAACCATAGTTTTGATTTTCCTTTTTCTTTTCATATGAATTGCTCCTGTTAAATGCCTGGCTGTTTCTACCATCCAGCAGATATTCTGTCTTACCAGATTTCAACATGGATCCAGCAGGACTGTCTCCATCTCCCTGTGCTACTGGAAGGTGACAGCCCATGAGATTTAGCATCTGATCATAGCCAGCACCATGGGCTCCCATTGGGTGGGCATAGATCAGTAAGCACCAGCCAGAAGAGACAAGGGAGAAGAAGGTTCATTACTTGTGTGAAGAAGAAAACCACTGGGAATACTCCTAAAGTGAAACGTATGCATATTGCTTCTGAAGAGAGTTATCCCAGCCCATAGGGCTTTCTCATATCTGAACATGCCCGGTAAAGATAATGCTTCATGCACTCAAAAATGCCAGGCAGCCTCTTTCGTCAAGCACAGGATATTCACCCTAAAAGTTCATGCCTAGCAACTAACATTATGACTTTGATGTCTTATCAGTAGTCCTATCAAGACTGTTTAGCCAGAAATTCTCTTACTCTTAGTATTTCCTCTTGGTAATTTTCCATCTTCCTATTTTAACCTTGCCCTTGACTTTTAAATCCTCACTTATCTTGGAGGTCAAACATGAGTGCAACTTCTGTCCCTTGTGCTGACATTTTACTGTGGTCTTTATACCTATGATTGTGGTCTTCTCTGTTATCATCCACAGAGGTCGTAGGTGGAGCAGGTTTGGGAGCCCCGGATCAGAGTCACCGCACAGACTCCAGGGAGGTTTCAGAGAACACTTCCACTTTTATCACAAGATATGCACACTTATATAGACTGCAAGCAGTGGGCGTGGCTAAGAGTAAAGAGATTACAGGGTTATATCTGATTGGCAGATTACAGCATGTTGCCTTTTATGATTAGCTCTTAGGCGAGCGGAGGAGTCATGACCCAGGAGGAATGGGCGGCCCTCAAGGCACTATAGGCCACTTTCAACATATGGGAGGGAGCATGCTCGGACTTCTTTGGGTGTCTTATAGCTTGCTACGAGACATACATGTGACATACTTGGCCCAGCCAGACTTGAATTTCTCCTTTACTTCTCAACCTTCTTTATCAAGTGTTTGGATGAGTACTTCTCATTAGCATCCTATGAATTTCTGGTGCCATACTAGTAGAAGTCACTAGTGTGGAAAGGGTAATGGGAAGGGAAATCTAGGAAAAGTTACACTGAAGGCACTTGTTGGAGGATGATGTAGGGCAGCACCACAATCACAGCCCACTGAAGAGGGTGTTCTTGGGCAAGGGAGACACAGTCAGCCCTGCTCAGATGGTCCTTCCACACTGCCCTTGGCTCCTTCCTCTACCTGTAATGCATACCAACAAGGAGGGTTTGTTTAACACAGAAAAAGGGCTGTGTCACTTGTTCACAGTCCAGAGTAGGTTGGTGGAAGGTGGAAGGGGAGGAAGGAAGAGAGAAGGAAAGAAGTAAGAAGGGAGACATGGGAAAGGTAGGAGAGAAGGAAGAAGCTTGTTCCATAGAAGGGGAAAGGCTCCACTTCACAAAACCATTCAAGGACCCAGGCCTTTTCCTTTTTGTAGCCCTATTCTTTTTCTTGCCCTTCTCTTTGTCCCCATCATTCCACAGAAAGGACAGCAGAGGAGTGAGGATAGTGCTCAAGAATGTTCTGTGTGGGCCGGGGATTTAGCTCAGTGGTTGCGGCGCCTGTGTTGCAAACGCAAGGGCCCGGGTTTAATTCCCCCAGTAACCGCATACCATACTGGGCATGGAGACTCACGCCCAGCGGCAACCAGTACCACATACCACATACCACAGTGCCAGGCATGGTGGCTCATGCCTATAATCCCAGCACTCAGGAGGCAGAGGCAGGAGGATTGCTGTGATGTGAGTTTGAGGCTCAGCTCAGGGCCAGCCTGAACCACAAAGCGAGACCCTGTCTCAAAAAACCTTTAAAAAAAAAAAATGTTCTGTAGACATGGAGGTGTGTCCACACTCCTGTTCCCATTCCAGGGCAGAATGGCCACATGGCCATAGCTAATTCATGGAGGCTGGAAAACTAGACTCTGGCTGCGTGTGGAGGGCGTTTCCTGTCCTGCTACTTTAGGAACTCTCTTCTAGTGATGCTTGTGACTCTGTCACTTGCTGTCTTCCTTGCCAGCTCCTCAAATCACAGAAAGAAGGCAGTTCACAGAGGTACTAGAATACTGGCTAATGGCTGACCTCTGGGCAGACATTCCACCCACAGAGATTTGTATTAGTCTGTATCTGGAGTCCACAGTCTGTGACATGCTGCAGAACTCCCTCCGCATAGGAAAAAGAGCAGGTGCCAGGTGGCTGCCAAGCAGCGTGGGTTGTGTGGAAATGCATTGCAGACTCTCTTCTGCCACGTGTGCATGACGCCTCTCTTGATGTCCTGATGGATGTCTAGGTGCTTCCTCTTTGGTACCCCCATTCCTTGAAGCCATCCTTTCCTCATAACTTTGCAAGCTGCCTTCCCCAGCTGTATGTCTGATATTGTTCCACACTCCCCTGCTGGTCCAGTAACTTTCTTTATCTGAAAGATGAAATTCTAAGTCCTTAGCAAGGAATGTCTGGATTTTGCTTTAGTTAATGTAACTTAGAATTACTTTTTCTTTCTTTTGCTTTTCACTTTCTAATTGATAGCCCTATTGGAATACTTGCTGTTTTCCAATTGTAGTAGTTCCCATTTTTTTAATAAAGCCAACCTTTATGAGAAAAAATAAAATTATTTTTATTTGTGTCTAATTAAGATTGCAATCTGAGAGAACACATTCAATCTCAAGTCTCAACCCTAGGAGTGAGGGTCTGTAATGAATGGTTCTCTTTTAAGATTTGTATTAGTCTATATCTGGAGTCCATAATGATTACACTCCTCATGGGGACTTGGCAAACAGACATAACACATCTTACTTCCTTTTCTCGTGCCTCCCCTCCCTTCTCCCCCTGCTTCCATGCTTCGATCCCCTGCTCCTCTGATAAAGATCTGTCTACTTCCTATTATCTACCTCTTAGTTTGCTTTCTGTTTATATTTTGGGCTTCTCATAGAAACCATGCAATATTTAAGCTTGTGCGTCTGATTTGTTTCACTATTCCCATCTCAAGCTGCATCCATTTCCCTACAAATGACTCAAATGTATCCTTCTTTATGTCAGAGTAGTACCCCATGCTGTCTAAATATCACATTTTCTTTCCCCACTTCCATGGCACCCAAGCCTTGTTTAGATAATAGACATCCAGGTGGCCCAGTATGGGAAGGAGTATGCAGAGGGTGGAACCCCAAGATGTCACTACGCTTGGTGATATTGCTTTGTGTCCGAGAGCTAACCATTGACTGGAAAGGTCCTGCATGCTAAAGTCCTCTTTCTTCACTTAGTTAATGGGCAAAGCATGTTCTGTTGGACCCCTCCCTTACTCCCTCAGGCTCAATAAAGTTTTAATACTTAAGACCCCTCCCTTATATACAGCTATAATCCTTAAAGGCAAAAGCTGTTTATACTTTCTGCAGTTACAGTTGCCTGTCTTAAAACCTGGCACAGAGTAGGTGTTCATTAAAGGCTGAATAAATCTCTGTCTCTATGGCAACTGAACCTCCTGCAGGCTAGGGAGTTAGTGACAGTGTTCTCCGAAGGGGAGTTCAGATGAAATTCTGCATCTCTGTATAGTCAAATGTTTTCAATTACAGGAACCTTTATCTCAATCTGAAGGTTGAAATGGGTCTCCACAGTAGCAAGCTTGGCTTACTCACATATCAAACTGTAAATCACACTACATATCACATTACAAATTCAAGGTTCTAGTGAACAAAACAACTTTATTTAATGCCTTTCTAAAAAGCAAAATAAACCCATGTGCGCTGCAGTTCCCCTGGCAATCTTAGCTACTCAGGAGGCTAAAGCGAGAAGCTCTCTTGAGCCCATGACTCTGAAACCAGTCTGGACACCATGGTGAAATCCAGTATCAAAAAAGAGGAAATTCTTTGCATGTAGGAGTATAATACTCCATTCCTTATAAGCATGTATTTTATAACCCTTCTGAAATCAGATAAAATCTTTCAACAGCTGGATATATCATCTTGGCCCAGAATGATGAGGTCTGCCTCAGCAGACGGGTGGAATGTCTTTTATTTCTTCCTTTATGATCACTTACAGTGTATCCATCGTCAGGCTGTTGATGGTAGAGAGTCAGTCCTGGATCAAGGACTAGATTATCCATAATAGACCGATCATCAGCCTGTTTACACAGTTCTGGCTCTGCTCTCTAGGGAGTGGACTCTTGGAAAACTCTGGACTGGTCTGAACTCTCTGCACGTTTTACTAAAAATTCGCATTCTTAAGTCCTAATCCTACTGTGTATGAGACAGGATATTGTTCTGGGGCATTTGAAAAATGTTGCCTTCAATTTTGCTATTTTGAAAGATTTATTGAGTGCCATTGAACCAGAGACCTTTGGAAAGGTCTTATTACAAAAGGGTTGAGTATGTCTTTTCCAGGAACAAGAAAATTAAAGATGATGCGAATCCAGGAAAAAGCCCTCAAGAATAAACACACAAGCAGCCTGGTTTTATTTTGGTCCCAAAACAGCACTGCTGAAACATCCTTAGTGACATGTGGGCAAAAATGTCACACGTCTTTGGGCTTGAAATTTTAATTTTAATTTTTCCCTCCATTTTCATGAGTCAGGGAATGTTTAGGAGTTCTTTCACTAGCTTTAGATCAATTTGAAGTTTTATGGGATCAAGCTTGCCATTTTCCACACCAGAAGTCACTTTATTTGAATACCAGGGTGTGTTTTTGCTTGCATACTGGCAAAGACTATTGGAAAAATAAAAGTGTGAAATTTGATTTTATTGCTACCAGAAAATATTAGCCATAAGGTGGAAATGTGAGAAACCTCCCACTTTGCAAGAGGAAGCCAGTGTATCAAGCATCTAGGCCTGCAGTGTGGACCATGGCACAGATGCTACTTGTCTTTCTTTTAAGAAAAGGGATGTTAATGTATAAGTTGTTTTTTTGAAACTGAAACCTCAGGGTTCAGGTTTAACTGACTGCTGGCACTTTGCACTAAATAGGTGGCTCTGGGGTTGAGGTGTGCACCCTCATCTCTAAAACGGTCCCCACCACTGTTATAGTGGTGATGAATTCTTAGAACTTCGACCTTAGAACTGAGACCTTCACTTAGTGCCTGTCACAAAGCAGGAGCAGGTGATTCCTCCGTTCGTTCTTCTTGGCTGGCTCCAATGTGCATATCACAGGTAGAGTCTGACTAGTCGGGGTGACAGTGATGTGCAAACCATGTGCTGAGAATGGCAGAAGAGTAAGAATTCCAGTTCTGTGATGGTCTGGAGCTTCCCAGTCCAGAAATATATGGAGAAGTAAATTTGTAGTTTGATTAAGCACAGTGGTCCTTACGTAGCAGAAGGCACCCACATCACCAAAACACATGCATTAACAAACGTTCCCTTTTGAGAAACATGGTAGCTAATCTATTATATGGGAATGTAGCTTGGTATGAACTGAACATGACTCCCTTTCTCAAACTAGTGGTGAACCCCAACCCCAGTGTAATGATACTTGGGGTGGATTGATGAGAGATAGTTAGATGAAATCTTGATGGTGGATTTGTGCCCTCACAGGAAGAGATGGAGAGGGAGAAACAGAGACAGAGACAGAGAGACAAAGAGCTTGCTTCCTCTCTGCCCACCATGTGAGACTTCAAGGAGAACTGCGTCATCTACAAGATAGGAAGAGAACTCTCACCAGGAGCCAGCTCTGCCAGTGCTTCTAGTCAGTGTTCTTCTTAAGTCTCTGATATTTGTTTTAGCAGCACAAACTGACTGAGACCTGGATGGACCAGTGTAAAGAACTCTTGTTTACCTATCATCCAACCTCAGTTATCATCACTGACCTTGTTTCATATGTACCCCACCTACTTCTTCTCATTTTTTTGAGGAAAATGCAAGGAATTTGAGCATTTCATTATCTACAAGATAAGGACCCTTGTATTTGATTAAATTAGGTGCCAAATAAAGGCAACAAATTGACAACTATCCATTTATTATATTTATATTATTATTTATTATTATGTATTATAATTTTTATATTTATATTATAATTTGCATTCCTATCAGTAATGTATGAAAATCCCTATTCCTTGTAGCTTTGTCAATAATTGCTGAGCTTACCATTTATTGTGAATGTATTTATCATTTATTGTGAATATATTTTATGATTGAAATTTTATGCATACAATAGAGCATTGTTAACCGTGTGCACATTGTTATACAGTAGAGATATAGAAATTTTTCATCTTGCATAATGAAAACTGTACTCACCCACCAGAAATTTGCTATTCAGCCCTGCTCCTTCTATTATAGGTAGAAAAGCTGTGACAGGCAGACAGACAGGGCAGACCCTTAGAAAACTCACAAGAAGGGAGATTCTTACCAAAGGTCAAAGATATCAGCAAAACTCCTGGAAAACAGTGACCGATTAAGGCCTCATTCTCCTGAATAATTTAAATCAATGGGGAGTCAAAGTCTAGATCCATCCTCTCCCTTCCCAGGAATGTAGTAATTGTAAATTCCCTGGGACAAAAGGCCAGGAATGTGGCCCACCTGCCATCCAATAGACCCTATAGGACTTAATTTCTCATTGGACCCCATTTAATCAAGATTGCTTAAACAACTGTACTTGTAATTCCATTGGTTTGCCCATTTCTTTTGAATCTTATTGGAAGCCCCCACTTTTAACCTGCCTCACCTCATGGCTTTGTTCCATGAAAGCCCTCTGAAAAGTGAGGTGCGTGGGTTCCCCAGCTTTCCAGTTCCCCCTTCTGTCTCTCTCAGGCAGAAGCTTTCTCTCTCAATAAAATTTTCCTACTCAAACCTCCATCAGTCATTCCTAAAATTCATTCTTCGATTTTGGAGAACACGAGCTCACGTTTTAAATGGAGAGCTGGGCCTTGCTCTCCTGTGTCACTCGCATCCCCTGCCAACCACTCATGTATCTATGCGTTTGCCGACCAGATGCCAATGTAAAGAATCCTTCAGCATTTGCCCTGTGGGTGGCTGTCATTGACCTTACTGTATGCAAGCACTGTATGTGGTCTCTATGACAGGATTTCCTTCTTCTTTTAGAGCTGAATGATACTGTATGTATGTGGATAGTATCCCTTATTTTCTTTTCCCATTCCCTCATCACTGGCCATTTGTCAGCAAGGAAGGAAAACTTGCTGAATCAGCATACTTTTATTTAGGAATTGAGGCTCGATCCACCAAATGAAACCAAAACATGCCAGAAATAAGGAGAATTTTATTATATATATATATATATATATAAAATATATATACACACTATATATATACTATATATATTTATTATATATAATATATAGTAATATTATATATTATTATATATAATATATATATTGTGTGAGAATGTGTGTGTGTTTGTAATAAAAATAGTACAAAAGCAATTTAAAAATATAATTACCACTCTAGCAAAATAAGACCATTATGTTGTCAGACGGGTTACAGCGAGGAGGGTCTAGCCTGTCCTCACTCTGGCAAACAGCACCAATACATTGCAACCACAGGTAAAAAAGCAAGGGCCTCAGCTGTCCTCTGAGTGGGGTTCCATTTCCAGTGCCCTCTTGCCTCAGGTTCTTTGTCCTCTGGTGTCCTCTGTCTGGTAGAGCAGCGGGTTGTTACTAGTCACTTCTGGATTCTTTGGAGGGGGACCACTCCCTCCCAAGAGTCTTGATGTGCCCATATTACATATGTATGGTCTGAGGGGAGGGGTCATGTTCCTCCTCAGAGTCCACAGCATAGGCAAGGACACCTGAGTACTTCTTACTGTGTCTTGCTGGCCAAACACTTCCTTTCCTAACTTTGCCTGGGGCTGCAAGCTCTCCAACGCAAATAACCTTTACATGCCAATGCCTCTATCCTCTTACCTCTTGGCTATTGTGAATAGCACTGTGATGAATGAAAATGTCTCTTTGGGGCCTTATTTTCATTTTTTATTTGGTAGATGCTCAGAAGTGGGGTTGGTGGATCATACAATAATTCTATTTTATATTCTTTTGAAGAACTTCCATGTTGCTTTCTGTAGCAACTGCACTATTTTATATTTCCACCACCTATGCACAAGTCTTCTAGTTTCTCCATATCCTCCCCAAGAGATGAGGAGACATCACATTGAGGTTTTGGAATACATCTTCCTGATGGTGAATACTGACTATCTTCATATACATACTATCTCTTCTTTTGCTGTGATGTTGGGATTTGTGTCATCTTTGGAAAATGTCTTTTTAAATTCTTTGTCCACTTTTTATTTGTACTATTTGGTTTTCTTGCTACGAGTAGTTAAGAGTTTCTTATGTGTTTTGAATATTAATTCCTTACCAAATATCTAAACACAAATATTTTTTATAATCTTAGGCTATAGTTTTATTCTGTTTTTTGTTTTATTTTGTTTTTT
>PVIR01016763.1:0-36071 GCA_004026965.1 Petromus typicus | reverse complement strand
GTCTTTATGTCCCACTTGTTTCCTTGGCGACACCTTTCCTGAAGCCCTCAGCTTTCAGCCTCAGCTAGCTAGCATCAGGCTATTTTACGATGATATTCTGAAGCATTTCCCTTTCATCCTGTCAGAACTACTCTTTGCTTCCCTGTGGTGGATCCATAATTTTTCTGGATCTTTTTCTTAGTTTATTTCTCCATGTTGAGTAGCTTTTTAGCATGAATTGAGGGTAACTGTGTTGAGACTGTATATTTGAATATGACTTTAATTTTCCTGTGGGCTACTTTGTTGGTAATTCTATGTTGAGAATCATTTCCTCTGGGAATTATAAGGGTCCTCTACCTTCCACTATTTCAAAGAATCTTGATCTAATTTTGACTCTTCACCTTTTGGAGGTGCCTTAATTTCCTCTGGTTGCTGGAACAAGTTACAGAAAATTGGGTGGCCTAACACAACAGATATTTATTGTGTCAGAGTTTTGAAAGCCAGAAGTCTGAAATTTTTCACTGGACTGAAATCAGGATGTCAGTATGTCATGCTCCTTCTAGAAAAAAATTGAGAATTTTCTCTTTCTGGAGAAAATTGAGAACTCTATTTTCAAATTTTGGATACAAAAATTTTTTTTTTTGAGACAGGGTCTCACTTTGTTGTTCAGGCTGGCCCTGACCTGAGCCTCAGACTCACATGACAGCAATCCTCCTGCCTCTGCCTCCTGAGTGCTGGGATTACAGGCCTGAGCCACCATGCCCGGCACTATGGTATGTGGAACTGGTTGCCGCTGGGTGTGAGTCTCCACGCCCAGTATTGTATGTGGTTACTGGGGGAATCGAACCCAGGTCCTTGCGCTTGCAAGACAGGCGCCAGAACCACTGAGCTAACTCCCTGGCCCCCTGGATAGGAAATTTTTTTATGTCTGTTCAACTTTCAGTGCAAGAAGATATTATTTTCTATTCCATTCTAAAGAAAGAGCATCTTGGTTATTTCGTCAGTGATAGAGCTTCCTCAAGAACAAAGTGAGTGGGATTTTTTTCATATTTGCAGAATAAAAGTATCTCCCCTCCACGCTTCTGACCTCAGTAGCTGCCATGCTGTCTGTGCTTGTGGCCATTCATCAGTTTTCAAGGCCAAAGTCTTCAAGCCTCCTTCTGTTCCATCTTCACTTCTCCATCTTCTCTATGCACATTAAATCCCCCTTTGCCTCTCTCTCCTTGGGATATTTATGATGGTATTTAGGGCCTATTTGATAATCCAGAATAATAGCCTCATTTTAAGATCTTTATTACATTTGTGAAGAACCCAGAAATTAAAAACCATTCCCATTTCTAACGGCTGCCTTTGAGTATTATCCAGCCAAATCCAAGGGTAAATTAGTATTTCTTTGTTCTTAGCTGATAGAATCTTCTTCTCTGAAGCTCCAAAATAAGGTAGTTGGCTATTTTTATCAATTATTTTGCTTTGTAGGGACTTTTTGAACAATTTAATTTAGAAACTCAAGATCTTTATTTCAGAAATATTTTTTGCATTGAATTTTGAACTTATTTCTCTTATCTTTCTTATTTTCTTTTTAAAAAAATTCCTACCAGGTAGCTGTTGACCTTTCTAGGTCTTTTTAGGTAGATCATCTGATTGACTTATATTTTTTCTTGTGTTTTCCATTCTTGACATTTTAATTCAGTTCCTGGGACATTTCTTCAGCTTCTATCTTCTAGTTCTCCTACTGATTGGAAAATCCTACTGATTTTCCATTCTTGATATTGAAATTTTAATATCTAATATAGCATGCTACCTTTTTGTAACTTCCATTTCTTGGTTCATGAGCACAATAATATTTCTTCTCTGAGGACTCTTTTAGTTTATCAAGAACTGATAAAATTTATTCTTCCCAAATATTATTTTTGTTTTTAATTTGTTCTGTTTTTACCTTTCCTAATCATGTGGGAAAATTTTCTCAAATATCTGGGTATTTACTCATGCTTACTAGTAAGATAATAACAGATGATCATGAGTCTGCTTTTTAGCTAGGTGATCTCCAAATTTCAGTTTCCCCATGTGCATTTGTTCTTTTCATTTTCCATACAAGTGGCCCTTTCCCTCTGAGAAAGTCATGGACTTTCACCTGGAGGAGTGATTGAGGCTGCTGGTTCTAGGGTTCTGGGCCAGGAGAAAGCTAGACTTTCCTTCTCAGCTAGACTTTCCCTCTCATAGAAAATCAAATGCTTTTCTATGACCCTCAAATGAGCTCCTTGTTCCCGAGTTGGCTTCACTCTGATTGTGTTCCAGCTGGAAGTAAACATCCCTTTCTCCTGGAGGAGAAACCTTAGAAAAGTCGGAAATCACTTCTTGGTCCTGCCCTCTCTCCAATCTCTTGCCAGCCCAGCCCACATTTTCCCCGCTCTGCTTGCAGAAGCATTGCTGAAGTCTCTCACTTGGCGCTCTTTCCTCCTGTGTCCCAAAAGGAGATCTTTCTGAGTTTAGGGGCTTTTTACCTCCTTTACTCATTTCCTTGTTGGATTTCAGGAAGAAGCAGAGCTCAGTGCGTGGATTCAACACACTATCTTTAAGTTTAGTCTGAAATAATAGTAAATGTAGCATGCAGGCATTTTATTCTAGCATCTGACCAGTGTTCTTCCAGTTCAAGTTTCGGCTCAGGAGTCAGGTGGTATCATTGCTTTCTAGAAGTCTAGTCTCCACTACTGACCTCTGAAGACATGCCAGTGCTGGAACAAGATTAAGAACAAAACTGAAAGCAACACACACACACACACACACACACACACACACACACACACACACACACTGCCCCAGTATAAGTTATAATCTAAGTATAAATTTAATTTTGTAAAGTTAGATCTCCCTAAATCTACATACAAACCCAAATTTAGAGAAAATTGAGAGCTCTATTTTTAAATTTTGGAAAGGAAATTTTATACATCTACTCCGTTTTCAGTGCTAGAGAATACATTTTTCTATTTCTTTCTAAAGAAAGGTCATCTTGGTTATTTCATCAAACAGGGAGCTTCCTGAAGAACAAAATGAGTGGGATTGTTTTCATATTTGCAGAATAAAAGTATCTCACCAAAGGTTTCTTGTCAAATAAAGAATGAGCCCCCACCCCAAGCAAATCCAGTTTCTACTTTGGGCGCTTTTGCTTCTACCATTTGGAATAACAGCTTTTCTAGTTTCAAAAAGATGTAGCAGCCAGCCTCCTGTGGACATTTCACTGTACCCAATGGCTTTAAGGAAATAAGAAACAAAACGGCAACATTATTCTAAGGTTAAATGAGGACTGAAGTGAGATTTGGAAGCCACTATGAAACAGCTTGGAGGACTCTCCCCCTCTCCTATTGTTACTGACAATTCACAGGGTTTCCTCCTGTACTGCCACTTTTTCTTTGTCCATTTGTACCTCTTTTTTTATATATATATTGACTATCGATCTACAGTAGTTACTACTGCAAATCATGGAGTTAGCCAATTTGAATGGTAATTCATGAGTACTGCCTGACTGGGTGGAGATCTGTGCCCCCTGAGCATCCTATGATTCGTTTTCATTCTGGCCACTTGTCCCACTGTTCCAGTAGGAGCCACCTGTGCACTGCAGGCAGCCAGAGCTGCTTAGTGGTTCAGGAATCCAGAAAGTTTGCTGGAATGCTAGCAGAGCACCAGACTGGGCAGATTAAACAACAGAAATATATTCTGTCCCAGATCTGCAAGTCTGAGATGTCAGCAGGGCGGTTTCTCCTGAGGTCTCTCTCTTTGGCCTACAGAGAGTTATTTTCTCCCTGTATCTTCACAGTTTCCCTTCAGGGCATATCTGTGTCTGAATTTTCTCTGAAGCTGGCAGTCACACTGGAGCAAGGCTCATACTAATGACCTCATTTTAACTAATTGTTAAGACTTGCTGTACATAAGGTCATATTCCAGGGGACGGAGGGGTGGAATGTCACATGTGGAATCTAAGTCGATTCGATTGAATTCCTGAAAACCCTTGTGTGACCCAAGCTGCTTGAGTGAGAAGCCAGGTCTCAGAGTGCAGGCCACCATTATTGGCGTGGCCACTGCAGTGATCAGCTCCACTGCTGTCCATGAGACACATGGTACTTACTGAATGGAGTGAGTTCGAGTCATCCAAGAGCTAAGTCACTCCTCTCACTTGTAGGTATGATCAGGCTCAATATACTTCCCAGATAAATTGTTTCATGTTTCCTATTCCACCCACAGATATAAAGGTAACCACTTTTGTTTTTAGAGTCTCCATTTCCCAGTTGTGGTAGTTTACCTCAAAGTTTTAGAGATCTAAGTCATAATTTTCCAAGTTATTTATGAATATGTTCTTCAGAAAAGAACAAGAGAAGTTGACAAGTCTTGTGAAGTCAAGATAAATGACACCTTCTGCTCCCACATGTCTGTAAGATCCTTTACTCTGTCAGAGGAGTAGTTTAGGTAGGTGAGTTGCTCCTGGAGAAATCACTAGTTCTTTCGGTGCCCTCTCCTCCACTGTGGTGCAGTCGCCAGCAAGTTAATGCTCAGTTAGAAAACATCTCCCAGTGAGCCAGAAATGGAAGGAGAGTCAAGGTCATTACTATGTATGTACAGAAATGGGTCCATTTTTCCTTTTTTCAGGTACTTACTACATCATTATGTATGTAGCTACTCTCTGAGTCAGAGCAAAAGTCAAGTTTGTGATCAGGATTGTTTTTATGTGATCAGGACAGAAATGCTTGCCACATCGATGTAGTCTTAGGTTACATTATATGAAGATAAAGCAGAGGAATAGGTATGTTATCATCTCTGAGATATACTGTATTAAAGCATCTTTTCTGAGTTAGTTTGCAACTTGAGAGCATGTATTTTCTCCACAGATAAAAGATGAAATAAAATGTAATGACAGTTTCCATTAAAAGAATAAGTAAATGTTTTAGTCTTGTCAATTACTTTCTTTTTCTAAATGATAAACCAAAAGCCTTTTGATTAACAGGACAGTAGGCTATTCTTAGTAGGCTATTCTTACTATAACAGCCATGCATGTTTCTCGGCACTTTGATATAAACATATGCCCATTTGTTATATGTACATATGTGTGTATGCATGTGATTTATGTGTGCAGATAGATATATATATATATTTCACGTACTTTTTTGCTCTGGAAAAATTAAAATAAGTAAAAGGTTACATATCATTTTCATTCCCATAGCTGTCTTTCTTTTCAAGGATATTTCCTGGATATTATTAGCAACTCTGTGCCCACATCACTTTTCACTCAATTCTCTTCTATGTCTTATGACATTAAGTTGTAAATATTTGATTATCTTTCTTTTCTCTTCTCTACAATTTAAGTCTCCCTAGGTACTAATAAATCTCACTTTAGATGAAAGTGAATACTGTACCTGGCCAAAATGTTTATGTGTTCATTGTTTCAATGTGAGTTTTTGAATGTAGTGAAATATGTTCAGGACTTAGGCTCATTATATTTGGTAACATTCTTATTTTCTCATATGTTATAACATGTGGCTAACATCTGAAATCAAGATAATCAAGATTGGGCTTCTTGACTTAAGAATTAGGTAAAGAATCAATAGTAGCAGAGATTTCTAGATTTTGATTCACCTCATTATTTTTGCAGCTACTGTTAACTACATTATCCTCCTCATCTTTAATTTTTCTTACCAGTGCAGCTATTCCTGTAGCATTTACAACAGGAACAAGAGCTATACCCATAGGGAACCAAGAGAGTAGAATTTCAGACAGATGCTTTTCTTATTTATAAAACAGTGTATTAAAATGTCAACCTGGGCTCACCCTGAGTGCAGACATGATAGGAAAATTGCATGTCTTTCCTGGCTGGTCACTGAAGGAGGAAGTCACTCCTCTATGGAGTGGGAAAATTAGTACCATGGCTCTGCTTGCTTAGTCACCACATCCTCATCTCAGCAAAATCCACATGTTTGCTATTTCACTTCCACGTGGCTATGTAATTTTCAAGTCATAACCTGCTCCTTTATTAAGCTGTTTGACAGGAGCAGCAGTTATCACAGGGTTCCTGGTATCTTAATAGCATTTACAGGATGCTAGCCTCTCAGCATCCTCATAGAACAGTGAAAAGTTGGCTGAAGGCTGAATGAATTAACCGAATAATTAGTGATGAGAAACACAAGCATCTCCTTACAATTTACTGTTCAGATTTGTATGAGCACATCACTTCTCCACTCAGAGACCAGGGACCCTGAGAACCCCATCACCCAGCAACCACACATTGTTAACGTGAATGGTAATGGCACAGGCACATGTGCATATTTGGATCCCTTTATTTACTCTCTTGTTCCTCACTCTAATCCAGTATTTAAACCCAGTCCTGCCTCAGCAATTACCACAGGGTAGATCCAAAAATAATGGATCACCAGGCCTCCTGGTTTGCTTGTCTGTATAGTAATGGGGAAAACTCACTTTCAGTGCCACTCTTCCTAGTCCTCTGTGCCCTTAGTTATCTTTTTTGTTCTCTCTTTTTTCCACAGAGGTCTCTTGCTTACTGGTTTCTGTGGCAACAGAGCTGTATACAGCTGATTATTTTTTCCATTCCTTCTTTGAAGTACACACCATACATTCATTCATCAAACATTTAAGGAGGTGGATAAAACAAAAACAAAACAAAGCAAAACGTGAAAAAGAGAAGTTAGAGTCAATGTAGTAGTGGCTGGCCTGGATAGGCAGGAGGTAAATTCATGTGTGTGAACCTTGCGATGCGCTTGTACTCTAGTCTGGGAACAAAGGACTTACTTCCATGACCCGCCTACAGTATGATGTATTTCAACAGAAGTGTAGACTATGTCCTCAGGCAGCTGTGGACAGTGTAGCTGTACTCCCAAGGGGACAGACTGGAGCTCTTATTCATGTCTGTCTAGGCCAGTCTGGGCCAATGTGCAAAATTACACTGAGGACTTACCTACCCACTATCTTGGTAAATATATATCTTCCTCCAACTTGAACATATTCTTTTTCTCACTTCAGGGATATTTAAATTTCCAGAGATGGTCATATTTTATAAGTCATTACTAGACCTCCAAACATGATAAAAATAAGGAAGAGTTTGTAGCACACGTGAGACGGGGAAGAGAACATGGGGAAAAGTAGGTTTGGAGCTATGTAAACATGACTTGGAATTCTGGCCTCACCACTGACTCACTCTATGATGTTGCGTGAGTCATTTAAATTTTGGGGGCCTTGGTTTGAAAATTTATAATAGACAGTAAACTACTTAACACCATTACTTTCTGTCTCCGCAAATCCTCAAGACCTGATCCATAAGTATTTAGCTCAAGTGCCTGGTTGTAATAATGGGCTCTGCTTATAGAAGCCATCTGAGAAAGACGATAACATTTGTTCACATGCATTTTGTTTGTATTGATCAGATGCATAAATGTTATAAATAAAACTAGCCACCAAGAGTGAGCTCTCTGTTGATCGAGTTAAGAATATTTTATTTAGTAAAGAAATATGATACTTTTTGCAACCAGTCCCTTTTATCAGACCTGGAAATTGGTGTGGACTGTTCTTTCACTTTCATTCAAAAGCTTGGTAATACCTTCTCTCCATCCCAGCGGCCTTGACTATGGACTTTAGTCTCTAGGCTATCAGCTGTAGGCTCTGGAAGCTTTTAGCATTTGTTGTCTTATACTTAAAGCAAACAGATCTCCCTCCTCTACTGCACTTACCTTCCAAAGAAGCAAAGATGAGCTCATCATTTACCTGATTACACCCTTCATTGGGTTTCTTGTCCTAAATTGAAGTCTGAACCATTGGCTGGGCTTGCCAGGATATTAATTAACCTGGACTCTTTCCAGTGCCACTTTCAATACATTCTGCAGTGGACTCTGCACCTTTAATGAAATTATCTTCAAATGTGTTTTCTTTACATCAGGTGATTTCTACCAAGGATACTGAGTGTAGAGCTTCGTGTGGAAAAATGAAAGTGAACTGCTCTGGTTCAGCTCCAGGTAAAGGTCTGGAACCCAGTGCAGTCTCTCACCTGGTTCATGTCTCCTCCTGTTTTTGCTGTACAAAGCCATTCTATGTAACCAAGTTTTTAAACCATGGAATCTGGAGTTGCTGAACTTGAGTTTATTAGTTATGGCCTTGTTTTCTCATGCCTTATCTAGAAATCACCTTTTCTTTCTTTCTCATACTTTTTTTGTAAAACAAAACAAAACAGAAGAAAACACAAAAACACCACCCTGCCCTTTAGTATTCAATTCAAACACTATCCTCAGGGCAAAGCCTGTGCTGACTATTCAGGCAAAGTTGGGGGTCTATTTAATGTGATTGTGGAGTACTTTCTCATCAATCCCAAAGCCTAGCTGCTGGAGGCCAGGAGAAATGTACTATTTTTCTTGTGTCTGGACCTTAGTGGGTGTGTCATTAATATTTAGTGAGCTAATAATACACAGTTTATAGTCTCACTAATTATTTTTCTTCTCTGAACACAATTGTCAGCCAGTGCTTAGTCTGTGTTAGAAAGGCTGTCCATCATCAGACATACATACATGTATAAATATGTATGTGCCCTCTGTATATCTAAAAATGCATATCGAAGTCACTGAAATTATGTTTGTGCATACATATTTAGCCAGCATGGTAACATTTTAAAGCAGACAATCATTCTATCATTTATTTTGTCTTTATATTCACCACGCTCAGTAAAATCTTACCTCCCAGATCTATATGCTTTCTTTCTCTTCTATGTTTAGTCCGTCCTTTGTTTCTGTTCAGTTATGTTTAGAGATTTGGAGGACTGCAATGATTCTTTGGTACATGCTGCATTATGAGAGAACTCCAGCTGTAAACTGAACAAACAGAGGAGAATGGCTTTGACTCAAGAGGCTACAGATGACTCTTGGGGAGCGAAGTGCAGTGGGTCACACTGGAGATCCTGAGGCTGCAGTACCTGGATTTTAGTCTCCATACAAAAGAGATTTCATAATAGCAAATTCTGTTCATTAAGCTAAAGCGCTTAAGGTGAATTCATGGTGGAAACCTCATTACAGGCCAATAAAGAAAGAAGCTCTTGCATTGATATTTTAAAATAAATGATGGGCTTATTTCTTTTGTCTTGACTGTGATGCAACCTTGCATTAGTGGATAGATTTTTTTGCTGTGTCTTTTGTTGGCATCAAATGAAAATAATTCCAGAAAAGCACCTTATTAGGGTTATTTGAGAAAGAAAATCATTGACACACTTTCAGGAGCAACTTTATAACCTCCCATTCATTTTTACAAACAAGAAATTAAATTACCTGGAGGGATTCTGGTTGATTTTTTTTCCTTTTATATCTGAGAGTTACGTGTACTGAATGGAAATGAGTTGATGCAACAGTGTGTTCATGAGTTAGCTTTAGATTATATTCAGTGTTCTCTGTGCTGTATGAGTTCAAAGTATTTGTGTGTCCTTAATATTGACAGTGGGTTAGCAAGGGAAGTGTACTGTACATCGTTTATGATACTTAAATGTCAAGCACACACTCATCTAGCTAGAGTCCAGCTATGTATAACTGCTTCCATTAAATCTATCTTATTTGTGCCTCAGTTGGAAATGTCAATTAAAGAAGAAACCTAATTTCATTAGAAAAACTCAGTGACAGTGCCATGATATTCACATTTATCTGTTGAATTGTGTTTCTTCCCACGTTTTGATGTTTCAATTAAACCTCGATGTGCCTTGGTGGAATTTTATTGATAGACTCAATGCTCTGCTACAGTTTCCTGTTGTATTGTATATTCATTAAGAGTTTGCAAGAGCATGAATTCTAGCAGGTGTTAATTCACCTTTGGTTCGATACATTCATAATTCATTTATTGTCTTCATTTTGTTTCAAACACATGCTGTCCAAAGCACTGTGGAGACAGGGTTGGTAGACACTCATACTAATAGGTTTAGGTTTATTTGGTTAAGTCATTCCATTATTTTAAAATAATCATCAGCTCTGGGGAAATAGTCTCTCATCATATGTTTAATTTATAGTTGAGTTAATAAACTGCCACTTGCTTGCACAAAAAGGAGACTGTGTTTTGCTATGGGGAAAGTCTTCAGCAATAATAACTTTAAAACTAAGAGCTCTCATATCACTCAGCATAATAGAACACGATGACTTCTATAAGACTTAGGGAGGAAGTTACAAACTACTGAGTTAGAATCTGCAAACAACTGAAATGTGGAAACATGAATTTAAAGAGTACCATTAGTTTTAAAGATAGCAGTAGGTATTTCTTTGCCGAGTGGCTCGGCCTACCTCCTTAATTATAATGGTCTTTGGAAAATCACAAAGGTGAAATTGAGGGTGAAAAATAGTTAAGCAGCTGTAATTTTGGAGAAAGAAGATTGAGATAGCACAGATTAAATGATAATTTTTAACCCATGTTTGTCCCAACAACTCAACCATTTTCCTAAAACTAAAAACTTAGGCATTTTTGTTACATATAAGTTTTATAAATATGTGTAAAATAACTGCCTCTTCTCTTCATATCTTTTTATATTTACTATTTCTCTTAATATACTTTTCCCCTAGTTTTATACATGAATGCTTCAAAAGGTGGTCTGTTTTTAACTACATTCCTGTGTATCTGAAGATGCTAGGTTTCAAAGCAGTGGATGTTCAATTTTCAAGCTGCTGTGCATAGCTAGCTTAAATATTGGCATTAATATCTGGCACCATTCAATTTGATTGAAATGAAGTCTTCATTTGCAGGCACAAGCGGGATTAGGAAGGGAAAATTGAGTGAATAATTTTGGAAGCTCCCCTGGCTCAAGTTCTAAAAACAAACTTTTTCATGGACAAACAGTTGTGAGGAGAGAGAGCAGCCAGTGCCTGGGGATTCTAGAAATAGATTACCTTGCAAAGATAGCATGTTGCTCTATAGAGGGTCTGACTTGGAATGGGTCCTGGAAAGGAAGTGTTCCTATTGTGTTGTTGTCTTTGCGCTTAATATGCTTTTATACTCTTGATACTTGAACTGACAGCTTCTCCCTGTTATCACTAGGTAGTACAGTTCCGTGACAGGAGATGAACAGCTAATTATGATGCATTTCACAGTGGCATGTGACAGCAAGGATGCTAGATGATGATCTATCTGGGCAGAAGCTACTAGATGCATTTAAGAGCAGCTTCTCAGGACTCTGTGTGTGTAGTATATCCCTCATGTATATAATACACATATGTCTCCATACATTTTGGCAACAAAACACAAACATGTTGATACAATATTTATGATTTTGTTCTCTAGCTTGCTGCAAAGACATGTGGGCAAAAAAGTCAATCAATGCAAAGAATGAGTATTCAGCACATAGCATTCAGTGACCTATTTGGCAGGGGCTGATGTTTTTAATCTCACAGTCTTCTATTTTTAATAGATAAGTATCATTTGACTATTACTCTGTCTTCCACAATTCCAGAATAAACCACTGCAAAGTGATAAGGCAGATTAACTGATCATTTTGGCATTAAGTAGATCATACATTGATTATTTTCCTCAAGTCAAAAGGATTTTTATGTGAATAGTTTATTTGCTTCTTACCTCATTTTGTGTCATATAAAAGATAGAAATAGGACTACTGAGTGTGAAAGAAATGTGAACTATTACAAATATAGAATAGAAATGTGAAAGACTAATGCACATTGGATGTTCTCTTTACAAAGCACACGCTTATAGTGTCAAAACATTTATATGGGAAGGTCCATGACATCAGCATGTAGTTAAACACTACATAGAAAATAAATATGACATCAGTTCACTAATTCAATTAATGTATTGAATGAACATCAACACATTTGAGCCAATATGTAGTTGGGACCTTCCACCCTGCAGGGGCATGACATAAATGCAGTGTGTGTCCATGTTTCAGAGTGCATCTATGCCATGAAATAACTAGTCTGGAAAAGAAGTAGAATCATGCTTCAACTAAGTAAAATAGCATTTTCTAAACACAGACACTTAATGGAAAATTAACAACTACTACATCTCTTGTTTTCCCTTACTTACTGGGAATAGTTTTGCAAGACTTCCAAGAACTGAGAATCTTGATCAACATTCCTGTTGTGTTGCTTAAATTCCCTGCTAAATCTTAAGGACCAAAGAGTAATTCAGAGAATGAGATATTAAAATTCATTTTAGGTGCTGAGTTAATGATACTCACAGGTATATAGCTTTGGGGTTATATTTTAAAACCGAAAATAATTTCATTTTTGGAGTGTACAACTTTACTCACCTAAGTTATTACTTTCCCATTGGAAAGGTAAGCCATCATTAAATTTTCCTCCAAGGAGTAAGGCATTTTCAGTTACACACAACTCATCATCACCCTTTCTCATTACCATACATGTCTACTCCAATTTGGGGTCTCATTTTCCTTGCAAGGCAGCTTGAAAAGCTCCTCTCTGCCTGTTTATTCAAACAAATGATGATCTTTCAAGCCAAGAAAATAACTGTCACAAGTGAAAAGATATTTTTATTGATGTGAAGACCAAACTGTGGCTTATTTCATGCAATATATTTATTCTTCTTTAATAATTATCATTTACTGCCCACTGAAATAGTGCTGAAATGGTGCTTTAGTAAAACTTCAGAAGCCAGAACCATCCAAAAGATGCCTTAAGTTATTGTAGTTTCTGCTGAATGCAAAGTAGCTGGACATATTCAGTGGCTTCTATATTCTGTTTTGTGTTGTTAGCTTGTAAAATCTGGAAGTTTGAACGATTTCTTAAAATTATTATTTTAATTCAATGCATGTAATATTTCTATTCCTAAGATATTTAATAGACAAGATTCCTGCTTTGTTATGTTTTTTATCTGTGAAAATATGTAATAAAGTACATTAGCCTTGTGAATGACCACTCTTATGGTCAAGAAAAGTGAAAAGGTGAAATATTTGTCCTAGCCTTCCGATCATCATCCCAATAAAACACTATATTTGAGGAGCTATTTTCCTACTGTGGAGGGAGATTTAGAATCTAATACTGTACTTCCCTGATGATGAGAGATGGGACTCAGAGTCATACATTACTGATACATTTTATTAGGAAACTGTTGTCTCCAGTCACCGCTGATGCCACTTCTCATTGTGCAGTCCAATGCGTGTGATGATCTGATGTATTAAAATGTGGTTTGGAGCATTTAGTACTCACTTGAGATGAAACTACACTTTAATTTAGGCTGGCTTGCTGTTCTCTTTCTTCAGGCCTTCTTTTTCCTCCTTTTCATTAAGGAAGCACTGAGCACACACAAATATATTCTGAAAAGGCCAGGAGAAAACTTTATTCTTACAAATATTCATTTTATGAATATTTCCAGTATAAAAATTTACAAATAATTTTGTTAAAAATAATTTGTACAGTGAGACAAGATTCACATTCTCTACCCCCAGTGAATAAATTATTTTACCCACAGCAGAATATCTGTCTGGTGTCAAGGCAGGCTATTAAGAGTTGTTTTGGGATGGAAACTTTCTGAGTCTGAGATGAGTTTTTATGCTATAACACATGGCAGGTTTTTTTTCCCAGTTTGTGATTTGGTCACAGTTGGCTGAAAGTCAATTACTTTGAATTTAGGCAACTCATGTTTGTAACACATCTAGACAGGTGGATATAAAGGATGACTATAATATACAGAGTGTCTCTAAACATGTACGCAGTTGTGCTCACTTTGGTATTTTTGATGAGTGGGAAATGAAGAGTAGGAATGGTTATGGATTTCCCACTCACAAATCAGCCAGTCTCAGAAAACTGTAAAGCACTGTCCATCTCTAAAATGACCCATGGTGTGTATGTCGGTCCAAGGAGAGTGAACGCCCTGGTGCTGGTTGTCCAAGTGCTATCACAGCTGAGAAGGGGACAGTGACATCGAGAACAGAATCGAGGAAGGTTGAGGGGCTGCTGAGGATCAAAACCCTCTTCTGAGGCACACAGACCATGAGTGGAGAGCGAGAGAGTAAGGCACAATGCGAGACCTGGTGCAGCTCTTCACTAAAAACTTGAGTGAACCATTGAATAGGATGGTCAAAAACACTGGGATAATCCTGTTTGCACAATTCCGATAGTAAATTTAAGAAAGAAAATTAACTCTGGCTTCAAAATTGTCAGCCGTGTCTCTTCAACTTCCCTGTGGTAGAACTTGGGTGGGCCAAGGGAGTCCTAGTGAATGTTGTGTTATTGTGAATGTATTTTTAAGTGGGTTTTATTATTTGTGATTTATGTGACTTCGCGCAGCTAGTGGCATGAGGGAGGGGGTGGGATTAGTCTAGCAAGATGCAAGGATGGCAGATTGAGGGTGCTTTCTTCCTTTGGATTTTTAATTGCTGCTTGCACATTTGAAGGTTTTCTGAAGGATATTGCTGATGGAGTAATAGAGGGAAGATGCTCACTTGATATAGAGGTTTATTGTAACCCCATCAGCTGTCAAATCCACAAACTTGGAATTTAAGAGTGTTTTCATTAATGAGTTTTTCTTGAAGTTATGAATCTGTCAGTTGTGTGTGAACTCCCTGTCCTCTAGGGTGACCTGTTTAGCATGATAAACTATATTTATCATCTTCATTAAGTAAGCTGCCCATCATCATGCACAAGGCTGCACTTTGTGTCTCTAGCATACATCCTCTGTCCAGCCACTGAGGGAGCCTTATGATGCTCAAGCCAAGTTTTGTCCATCCTCATTTACTCAGACTGCTCCTTTCAAGGGTCTTCCTTACTGTTGACCACTTGGATAAGAGCAGTTCTCCCAAATCCAGCTGAAATTCTGTCTTTGAGGCCTTCCCCTCTTTCCACTCTGCAGAGACATCATCTATGGAGTATCTGTTATTTGGATATTGTGCTGAGTGTCCCCCTCATTTGGCTAGAAGGCCAGGACTGATATTGATTCACATGTTACAGTTGTTTACAGATCATATGACCTACTTACTTCTCTGGGTCCATTTCTACCTTCTGTGGGATGAACAAAATCAAAACGCAGACCTCACGGGAGTCTTCTGAGGATACAGAGTGTTGCATTGATAATGGTTGACAAATGGGGCATAATTAGTATGCAGAAATTACCACCATTCCTAATCCTCACTAATCCTCTCCTGAGATGGAGAGTTCACTAACTGTTTAATAGTTAATAAGTGGAAAAAGTTAAATATGAATTTTGGGGTGATGAAGTCTGAGTTCTTCTCTATGTCCAGGTGTTGCTCTCATCTAAATTCCTAAGATGATGATGTTACAAATTTAACATTTACAATAGATCATTTCTGCTAGAGTTTATGTAGATATCCTGTACCCCAACAAAATCACAAATCAAATAAGGGCAGTCACAAATTTAGGGTTTATACATAACATGGGAGTCTCCAAAAATTTGGTAAGTGGATGCTTAACTAATGAACAGTTGTTTGTGTTCGTAGGGATTGTTGTTGTTATGGATATTTTAAAATTATTTGTGTTGATTGACTCACAACAATAAAAATACCACTATACAATAAGTGTGGAAATGCAATGCCACCTTTGGTTCATATTTAGAGATATATAGATGTGGGAAAACTGAGGAAGCCTGGTCCCTTGGCTATTTCCTTATACAGCATCATGAAGTTTGTTACTGGAAATTTGTTTAAAAATCTAATATTAATTATAGAAGTAGTCCACAGTGCCTCTTTTATATTATACTGTTTCATCTTGTAATAACATCAATAACTTACTGTATTATAGACTGGCTATCTGGCTGATAGTACTTAAGAGAAGGGATAGAAGTAGAAAAAGTTAGTCTGAGAAAGGCTTTCGGTGTCCTGTAAATGCTAGTGCTTTAAATTGCAGTTAAGAAACAAATTTTATGTAAATAGAAGGGTGGTAGTGTGAGTAGGGCTTTCGGAAAAAATGAGAATTAAGTTGTGTTTTATAGTGGTACAAATCCCCATTATGGAGTGTAATCATGATGTGTATGTGTAATGTACCAATAAAGATTTCAATTTTAAAAAAAAGAATGGTGTGATGGTGAGTGGACACACATTACCCCTCAGAGCAAACACTGCTCAGTCATGGATATGAGATGTTTAACCCAGTCCTTGGGTTCCCACAAATGGGCTTCTTCATACTGTGCCCTTCTTATCACAAGAGGTTTAAAGGCATGTTAATCTTCAAACTGAATGAACCAGAAGCTGAAAAAGAAAAATACATCATTTGAAAATATTGCAAACAAAGAACTGATGGACTCTAAACCTGAGGCAAAAGTGTGAGAACACCCGAACATTTGCTTTCATTATTCAGATATAATTTATATGCAGACATGGTAAGCTGCATATGATTTACTATTCAAAATGCAATCAAATCATCTTTGTTTGATAGATTGGTATTTTGAGTTTTCATAACAAAAGCTTTTCTACACACTATTGCGTGATTCCCTTACGACATGGTATTTGAAACCAGATAATGGGATATCTTAAAAGTGTAACACAGGCTTCTCTAGGGGGTGCCCCAGGACCCACATGGATCATTGAAAATGAAAGTCATCTCCCAGCAAGGAAGGAATGCTGTGGAAGTAATGTTGGTTCTAGCATCTTATAAGATTTACCTGCATTTGCCTGGACAGTGATCACCCGCAAGCATTGCTGAAGACTTCTGAAATGATTGAAATGCATTTTTTGTAATTTTTCAAAGATATCAAATGAAACTATCATTGCATGACATGGAAACAACCCAGGGAAGAGAAAGAAATCTACTACAAACACAGGGGAAGGTCTCGTTACATTTGGAATTAACACAGAACTATAAAGAAATTATCTGGGTATGGCTTTTATTCTTTCTTCCACTGCTTGTTATACATTTTTTATATTTTTCAATCACAAAGTAGGGAATAAATACCAACCTAAAATTAATAGAGTTAAATATACAAAGTCAGGTGTTTGACATAGTTCTTGCCACGCTGCAGGATACTTTCCAATTCTCTTCCTATTTCAGATGGAATATGTCACAGTCAGCTATGGCTGTGTCTATCTAACAGTGAATACTACATCAGAAAGTAATAAATCTAAACATGTGACTAGTAGCCTTTAATGGATCTGCTTCATTTCACATTTCAGCAAAATGTTTATTTCAAATTAATGTGTCCTGACATAACGAGGAGGTGTTTTCAGCCAAAATATTTAAATTGCAGCTGCTGCATGATTGATAAGTTGTCAGAGGGCCATGTGTAAATGACTGCTCTGGTGACAAGCTACTGAAGATAAGGGTTTAATTGGAGCATCCACTAGAAGATGGTGGCCAGCTTCCATATGGCCCTGCCCTCATTCATCTGAGCTCCAAATTTGCCCTAAAATGTTGAACACTTGAATCATCCTCTGTGTAGATTTTCTTACTACTGGTAAGGAATACAGAAGGCAGAGCAAGTTGCTGGACTTCAAATAAACTTCATGATTTGGTTTTTTGACTTGATAATAGCAGAACTGTCTTGGCATCTTTGAGATTATATCAGCTTGGAGAAGTCTATTCAATTTTCCTTCTTTGCTTTCGTCTGCTTCCCCCTCTCCTATCTTTCCTTTTCTCATCCTGTAATATCTGAATAGCCTAAACACCCACTCAGCAGACAGAAGATATTTAAACATACCAATTTGGTGGATGTGTACCCTAAAAAATGAACTCTTAAATGAGTCCTGGCTCTTAACTAGCTCTTAATCAAGGTGCAATTTCAACTTACTTTGCTCTGACCAAATCAGTCACCACTAGATGGATGGTAGAACTTGAGGAAGCCTCAAGGTCAAGCCATGCACAAGTGAGAGAAACAGCATCCACACCTAAGCCTACACTAACTACACCATTCTTTCACCCTACCTCCATCTCTGAGATAAGTGAATCAGATTACAATGATTAGGAGGAAGACTGGTATCTAGAATGTTGAAGATGATCATCTAGTAACTAGTTAACGTTGACACTTTCATACTCATTCAAATAAGGATTTTTAGGGGAAATAGTTTCTTCATTTCTGCAGAGTTGCATAGCCTTGGGGTTGTGGCTGATGTTACAGGATACCCAAGGACACTTACCACTCTTAGGACAGCTACATGTGTATTCTGAATCTCTTGGGAACATTAATCACAGATTGCTTTTGGAAGGCTTGTGCAAAGCCTGAAGATGAAAATAATTAAACTGTGTTAAGAATCCATACTGAATGATTCAGCAGCATCTATTTCTATATGAATATTAATAATGTTTCATAGAATAACAGATGTTCATTTTTAATTTCTTTCTTTGTCTGGCATAGCTATTCTTGGTCAAATTTGTAAACAAAAATGTATATTTTTCCATTCACTTATTTACTAATTTTGGGCCCCTATAAATTCTTTTGTGTTTTGTTTATTTTTTGTCTTACATTCTAAATTATGCAAATCCAATTGCTAGTATAAAAATTACTGCGTAGGAGAAAATGTGCTGTTGCTAGAGTGATACATTTTTTAATGTATTTAATGTATTTATTTGCAGACCATCTACACTCTCTAACTCATGTTGTAATTTTTATCCAAAAGAGCCATTTTTGGCCAAATGATGATCCTTATTTGAAAACTTGACTTTCAGTCTAAAGCACAGTGACATCCGTGGTTGAGGTACATTGATAATCCCAGTTCACAATATCATTTTAGTTCCTAACATGAAATTCATCCTTCTTCCATTACTTTACTTTTATTAGGTAAAAGCTACAGCTGTGTTCTCTGCTGTTACAGGTGATAGATAAGAAAGATTGTTAGATAGATAAGAATTGTTGTGATAGATAAGAACAGATTGTTCTGTTTCACCTGTTTTAATAAAGATGTGAAAATGGAACCCAGGCTCCTCATTGAGTATAGACCAGCCTGCTCTCGTGTCCAGTAGATATAACTTTCTTGTGCAAATGATTTTGAGCTCACCCAGTTTCTTTAGAGTTGTGTCGGGGTGACTGACAATCCAAATGGATGCTCCTGGTTTGCTTCTCCTAATGATTGACATTCTTGGAAGCTAGACGGAGGTCAGGCAGAGCTGGCATGAGATCGAGAGATGCTCCTTCCCTGAGCTCAAGGCAGAGGAATGCTTTCATAGCCGTACTCAGTTCCCAGGGAACTAGCCCTGTCACAGAATAGTCTTTAAGCTAAAGTCATAGAGGCATAAACTGGAGCCCAGATGTACAATCATTTCTACTGTCTGCAACCTCTTGTGACTTAGAGTCCTAACTTTAAAAGCACCTGAGTTTTCCCAGTCAGCCTGCTACCTGTGAGCAGTCAGATCTTTTTTGTCCATAGCTTTCAATTTTGTGGGGAAAAAATTTCACAAACTTAATGTATCAAAAAAGGGGAAGGGAATACATATACTTACCTTAATTTTAAGAGAAATACAAATATTTAGAACCCCAGAGTTGACAGTGACCGAATAAAACCCGTTTCCTCCAAAGTCTGAGCAGTTTGATGCCTGAGAGCAGATCAGCTAACTGCCTGAACATGTCTAAAGAGGCAAGAGTATGTCTCATTTTAGGTACTTTTGTACTTTGTTGTTGGGAACAATCCTATTTGGGAGAAATAATTGCATGGTTGAAACTGTGACTAAGCCTACAGGCAGAAGGACTTTGGAGTTAACTCACCTTCATAGCAACAAGGACTCTGTTGGTCCCACATGCTGTGGTGCTTCAGGGCAGAACCACACCAGAACCTACATGACTTCTCCCTTGCTGGTGTCTGCCCTGCCCTGTGGGATCTCCATTTACGTAACTTCTTTAGGACTATTGTCCTTGTCTGCCCTGCCCTCCTGGGTCTTTTGCAATGTATGGAATGAAAAGTATAATCTCAGCATTGTCCCCTTTCACCTTATTGTAACAAAAAAGTAAGGAAACAAATTTTATGTATATGGGGGGGTGGTAGGGTGGGTAGGGCTATGGGAAAAAATGAGAATTAAGTTGTGTCTTATACTGGTACAAATCCCCATTATGGAGTGCAATCATGATGTGTATATTTAATGTACCAATAAAGATTATAAAAAAAAAAGAAAAAAGAAAAGTATGGCCAGCTTAGATCTGGGGGAATAAAAGGTGTGGTGAGGTGGGGTCTGGGGTCTGGGATCCCCAGAGAAGCATGGATCAGGCCCAAGCTCAGCCTCTTCTCTAAGCCTCCTTTCTGTCTAATTATTAATTATTTTGCCATGTGCCTTTGACTCACAGGAGACTAGAACTTAATGCAAAAGTTCCAGTTCTCATTCTTTCCTGCTGTTTCCCACACTTTACAAAGCAGTACTGTTTGATTTGATAGCCTTCTTTATGTTGGCCAGAAAAACGAGCAAACCAAAATAGTACCACCACCTCAAACCTTTATCTCTCATTTTCAGTTCTGCTCATTGCCTCTAGTTTACTCCTCTGAGGCAAAGTTTTCAGCTGTCACAGGAGACTTTCCAGGACAACCAACCCTCCCTCTTGTGAAATGGTACCTCTGCTGTTCCCATCCTTTGTGATGGGCAGTCTCCCCTGAAGTGTTTTGATTTTCACAGCCCCATCCCCAAAATCTGAAAGTCACTGTCCTACACTGCAAGAGGTAATAAAAATTACTAAAATCCATACAAGTAAACTTTATACCTGAGCTGAAAGAGGCTGACTGTTCTCTAAAGAAGCAGAACTAATGTGTGGGAAAGAATAGGACAGACGTGAAGAGCTGACAAGTACTAGTAAAGCCAACTTCAGTTGGCATTGAGGAGGAGACCCTAATCTGATAATAAACTTAAGATCTTCCACCAAAACCAAAATGTGATGAATGAAGTAGATCCTGCACTCAGGCGTACCCTCAGGCAGCCAGAGACTTCATCCTGAAATCAAAATGTCCAAATATTTAAAGAAAAATTCAGCATGAAGTAAATAAAGATTTCTCTGGGGTGAGAAGGAACAGAAAAATAAGAAACAAAAAATCGCTTATAAAGATTTAAATTATTATATTCAGAGGTATCAGGGAGAGGATAATTTATGAAATAGGTAAGAGAAAAAAGTTTTCGTGGAAATTTTATAATTTTACAAACTGTATTTATAAATATAAATTATATAAAGTGTATAAAATGTGCATATTTGGAATTGTTTAAATGGGGAATGTTGGAAAGCGAGAATATTTCCCTAAAACAAGAAACATGAGTTAAACTATTAGAGACATTAGAATCAGTCTATCTACTCTAGCACTTGGCAATTAAAAGTTTGGCCAAAAAAAGTATTGATATACAGAGAAATACTAGAAAGCAGACAAGGTAAGAAAAGTTTTTAGAGCAGAAGTAACCAAGTTCTTTCCAATTAAAGTATTTCACTGTGTATGAATAGAATAAGAGCATCCACAGCTAGACATATCAATGTAAAATTTCAAAGCACCCAAAGAAACTATCCCCAAAATTGCCAGAGAGAGGCAAACTTTTAACAAAAGTACAGCTCTTCTGTGAAGAAAGGAGGCCTTAATCAGCAACAGTCTTTGCTCAAATACAGTGGCCCAGTGCCTTTCAACCAAATTGATAGAGGAAAATGATTTTGAACACAAAATTCTGGCTAGTGGTCATCTCCAGGTGGTGGAATGGCCAATTATTTCATTTGTCTTTGTAGATTGAGCTATTTTTCCAGGAACTTAAGTGATATGATTTTATAGTTTTAAAAATATAATATACAGAAGCAAAAAATTATGTGTAACCTGATCAGTACTGAGTACTATAGGTTATGACAAGTCTTTTAAAATATGTCCTTTCTACTGAACAGTGGGATAAAAAATGCATGGGCCCTTTTGTGACAATATTGATGTTGAGTCTTATTGAAGGCATTGGTGATGCAAGCCCTAAACTATTTTATATTTCTATGTCCTTAAGACATCTTTTCCTTGCTCAGTACCTGAACATTTATTTCTTGTTTTCTTATGCTGTTGTGTCCAGAGTTTTATGTTATCCCTTTTAAATTCTTTTTATTTGAAAAGCATTTTTGTGGATGCTGATATTTACCTTATATATGAAACCTAAACTAATAAATCTGTTAGCCTACAAGTTAAAAGAAGTAAGTTGACTCTTTTGCTTGTCATCTCATGGTATCTGGGTCTGTATAGCTGAGGAGGAAAAATTATTTACTGAAACAGGAAATAGATCTTAATTCCCCTAGTTCCCAAGGGATTGCTTGTCGAACTGGAAAAGGTCAGTTGCAAAATTATTTTCTACTGACTTAAAATAGATGATACGCTTCCTCTAAAACAAATGATTCACTCTTGTTTCATTGAATTTAATTCTTGGGTTGCATGATGACTTAATGAGTGTGAACCCCTTAAGTAGAGAAGGCAAGGACCCTGGGACGTCCAGTTCTCATTTAGTGTACCAGAAACAATTTTTCAGCTGCTGAAAATTCACCTCAGAAAACACATGGTCATAATGAAAGGGTAAATGGTCTGCTCACGAGTGATTTTGATCATCATGATAAGCAGAATGATTTTTTAGCTGATTTTAGAAGAAGAAACATGTTGGATAATAAGCACCTTTTTAAAATAGTTGGATTGATCTATCAATCAAAATTGCCATCCAACAAAAGAAGTATGATACTTACCAAAGTCACAACATTTCGATCATGACAACTGGCATGATGCATTATTAAAACTAGCTTTTACATTGTTTTCATTTCATCTGAGATGCTATGCACAGTTTAAGACAGGTGAAATGTTAATTACTGGTCTAAAGATGTAGAAAATAACTAATCAAATGATGTAGTAGCTCATTGAGATTCTATATTATGTATAGACAAATCCTAATTATGGTGTTTCAGAATAAAATTAGAGGAAGCTAGATTTTAAATAACTATTGGAAGTGGTTAAATGTACATATTTAGCTTCCCTTAGGATTTCTTTTGTTTCCTGGGCACAAAAATAAAATTAAACACTGCAAAGTTCACAGAAGGGAAAGAATGTCAGTCAGAATTTAATTCTCAGATGATTCTACTGTATACTAGGTATTTAGTGGATTTAAAAGAGTCCCCGGTTGCCAAACTGTTTGTAATTAGATGAGACAAGAAGGATGCAAAAATGACCCATGTATAAAAGGATGCTGAAAAAAGATTATGCAGAATTTACAACGGTCTAAACACAGAGATTGGATCAAAGTCCTAATTGGAATCCATAGGCAGATGGCCTGGGAAAAATGAACAGGAAGTGCCGAGATCATGGTGAGTTTAGTTGTTCAATATTTATGCAACTAAATATCTAGGTGAAGTCAGTTAGATGCAGCACTGTTTTGTGTTCTATTTTCCTTCTGGGAGAAGAAAAATCATAGATGGAAGAAAGCATTAAAGAGAATGTGGTCGACTCTCCTGTGAAACGCTGTCTCTGGGTGTCTCCACAAGGCAAAGCTAAGCGTATGGGTTTTGGTAGGGATTTCTCTGCCTTTGCTCATAGTCTCTAAACATGTCACACAAACCACTCTGGTGATTCTATGTCCAAAGTGGCCCTTTAAGGACAATGTTTGTATGTGTTTCTGTGGCACTTTTAAAGGAAATACTGTCAGTGACTGTGAAAAGAGCCACATCCATACTGACCAATTTCACACCTCCCTACCACTATGTTTTTTTTAAAAAATTATCTTTATTGGTACATTAAATATACACATCATGATTGCACTCCATAATGGGGATTTGTACCAGTATAAGACACAACTTAATTCTCATTTTTTCCCATAGCCCCACCCACCCTACCACCCCCCCCCATATATATAAAATTTGTTTCTTTACTTTTTTGTTACAATCTCAACATGGTTTTGAAGCCCAGTTTGAGCATACCGTGGTACAAAGAAGATCACCCACATTTTTCCTGCTGTTACTTTCTCTGGCATCAGTATAATTATGTAAAATGTGCAAACCTACCAAATAAATCACTTACCTTAACAAACAGAAAAAAAAAAAAGACTTCAGAAGATACAGTCTTCTAATTTCAGAAGATAGCCAAACAAAACAAAATTAAGATCGTTGGATTTGCACATCTTGAATGGACTTCTAAATACGTCACAAGTAGTGCCAGGACTATACAAGTACGAAGAATGGTGTAGGTGGATATGGACAAAGGAGATGAGAGACAGGGCAGTGACATGGAAGACCTGTTAAACTCTCTACATTGTCATTTTCATAGCGGGGGTGATACATATGAAAGTGATTTTAAACTACAAAAGTTATTGAAACATCAGGTGTTGTTACTCTTACTGTAATCTTTGTAACTTTGGGCTGATTTCTTCAGTTATGACACATCATCTTTCTTTGTCTTGTAAAGTGATAGAGCTATAATATCTCCCAGGCCCAATTTCTTTCGGATCTAAAATATTCATGTCTATTGAACATAGTTGCTCTTTAAATTGCTAACATCAACTTGAAAATCAGACTTTAATTCTGGGCAGAAGAAGCTCTGTTCCCAGAAAAAGTGTTTGCTTCTATATAGCAGCAAACCGTGTGTGTCTGTGAATTATCTTCTACCAAAGGGAAACTTTTCAAAGTGGTCTGTTGACATTGGTGTTGCCCGTTATTGATGCTTTTAGTTGGGTGGCTTAAGAACTGTATTTAACCAATGGCTCTGAGAACTGTTAATGGGAAGCAAAGAAGCAGCTCTGCTCATCTGCATGTGTTAAGGTTGTGAGAAGAGGAACCAACCTGTAATTTTCTGGTGCATCCTAATTAAAAATGAAGAATGAAAATAATGCTGTGTTCTCATCAGAGGCACTTAGCCTGATTGAGCACTTTCTTTTTGTTCAGCATAAAATTGCTGCAAATATTTTCATATGTCAAAACTGGGGATAACAAAGAAAATGCAGTAAATTCACAGGTGTCAGTCTTACCGGTTCTTAGCCAACCCTGGCTCTTTATGTTTGATTTGTTCAGATTACTTATTTCACTGTGAAGAATGTCAGATTTCCTCTGTTATGAAGAGCTTGGCATAAACGTGGTGGTACTGGTCCTTGTCCCCAAAATGCTTCCAAATAAGCATTTCATAATCAACCCTGAACATCTTGGGCAGTTCTGCTACCTGCCTTAAGGAAATAGTTTGGCCAACTTTAAGCAAATCACATGGAATTCTTCATCTGACTTTCCTATATCTCCTCCTACCTTCACAGTAAGTCTCAACAAGAAAACCATTAATTTGTTTGCTCATGTAACTGAGTCTACTCTGGGTTCATTGAGAGTATTTTTTTTCTCATTCTCACCCTTGCCACCTGTGAGCTGTGGGAAGATGTGGTAAGTTTCTTTGAACTGCAGTCCCCAACCCCACCTTTGTGTTAGAATCACCTGAGGAGCTTTTGAAAATGTATATATAGGGCTGGGGATTTAGCTCAGTGGTTCCGGTGCCTGCCTTGCTAGTGCAAGGGGCTGGGTTTGATCCCTGGTAACCACATACACCAATGCTGAGAGTGGAGACACATCCACCAGCAATCAGAGCCACATAGGGGTGTGGTGGCTCATGCCTGTAATCCCAGCACTTGAGAGGCAGAGGCAGGGGGACTGTTATGAGTTCAAGGCTGAGCTCAGGGCCAACCTAAACTACAAAAGTGAGACCTTGTCTCAAAAAAAAATGTAATATATATAATTTTATCATATTATATACACACACACACACATATACACACACCTTCTATATAGATGTCTGTTCCTACACATCACCCCAGAACCATTGTATCTGTGACTCCAGAGGTGAGGCCCGTGATTACCCATTTTTACATCCTCCCCATGACCTTGTGATGCACTCAGTGTGAAGAGACATGGAAGAACCACTGAGGCAGAGACCCAGGTAGTCTGTGCTTCCTTCTGGCATCTGTAAATGTTAACTGGAGACCAGGCACACTTCGTGCTATGTACTCAGCTCATATAAACATTCCCTAACTCTCACAGGCTCATGGCCACATAGAAGGAATGGAAGAGGAATCCAGGGTTTGATTTCACAGTCCTCTTCCTTTTCCCATTGGATGATAAAGCATGCAATAGAAAAGAAGGGGAAAGTATTCAGCGTCAGTTCTCTGAATGCACAGCTAATAGTGAACCATCTCAGGCCCTCTATTGACCATTAATGATCTTAATGAAGAACTAGAGTTAGTGAGCTTGGCTGATGGCATAATCAACGTCAGTCAATATGAGTTGCAAAAGTGTGAGGGAATTCAGGGTAGGCTTTAAAGTTAGGAAATCTAATGCAATAGTAACTCCTGGGGATATTGGCTCTGTGAACCTTTCAGCCACCCTACAGGAAAACATTAAGTGTTGGTGTCATGAGTTCAAGAAAACAGCAGCAGAAATCATTCCAGGACTTTAGTGTGTGAGCTTCAACTGCATGGTATGTTTGTAGAAAATGAATAAACATTGCACTTAGAAACCACTTTATTTTTTCCCATAATTATCTAAGCATAGCTAATGACTTTGGATTGGGTTTCTGAAAAAAATGAGACCATATGAAAATGTGGGCTTTGCACTTATATCATACAACATGGAAATTTCAGTATTAGAATCTGACTCTCCTTAGCCTCAACCATCCAACTGACATTGTTCCAGTCTCTTCTGGCCTCTGTTAGACCAGTTGCCTCACATTGAAGGTCAAAAAATATTGATGTATGAAATCAATAACATTCAATTTGCCTAGCACCCTTCCCCTTATTTTCTCATCACCAGTGCTGTTAGCTCCATTCTGCCTCCTGTGAAGAGGGCCCTGACCTCTTTATAAGTACAGCCCAAGCTTTTGCTCACCTAAGCAGGCCTCATGCACAGTCTGGAGCCACATCCACTATAGGGAAATCTGGGTCCATGTATGAAGGATAGCACAGGGAGAGGGGCCTGTCCTGGCCAGACCACCTGAGGTGGAAGGAATGGGTTGGTTCTCTTTTACCCATCCTGGAGCAGCTCTCTGGTATGACAAGTTAGGGAGAAAATGCAAACTTGATGTCCATCAGTGGTGATCAAGGAGTGGTGACATGTTAGCAAGTAGATGCTGTTCAGTTGTTATTGGAATACAAGACAGTAAGGAAAGAATAAAGTTTAGATACATTTCCCTTTACCTTACTTTTTTTTTTTTTTGATACAAGGTTTTGCTTTGTAGTTCACACTGGCCCTGAGTTCACTATGTAACTCAGATCAGCCTCAAACTCACAATCCTCCTGCCTCTGCCTCCCAAGTGCTGGGATTATAGGCCTGAGCCACCACACCTAGCACTGTGGTATTTGGTACTGATTGCTGGAGGGCCTGAGTTTACATGCCCAGCATTGTTGTATATGGTTACTGGGGATCGAACCCAGGCCCTTGCACTTGCCAGGCAGGCATTGGAACCACTGAGCTAAATCTCCAGCCCCCCTTTAGCCTACTTCTAAACATGAATTCTCCCTCCCTCCCTCCCTCTTTCTCCTTCTCTCTCTCTCTGTCTGTCTGTCTCTCTCTCTTTCTTCCTCTCTCTTGCTTTCTCCCTCATTTTCACTCTGAACATGCAAATATATACAAGTGACAATTTATTTGAATATAGGAATAGTATCCTCTAGTCTCCCCAGTGATAACTGCTAAGGATTGAGTATCTGTAGCCCCTCAAACTCTTATGTTACAACTTTAATCTCCACCGCAGTGATTTAGGGAGTGGGCCTTTGGGAAGTAATTAGGTCATGACAGTGGGTGTTTGTATTGCTACTGAAATGACTACTATTCTGACTTTCATACTATATCTTATTAGCTTACTAGATGTATAACTCAAGATTTTGAAAATGACTAAAAAGTCAAAAAAATAGAAGTAGTAAGCAATGTTACCTAAAAATAGATTTAGATATGTGTGTATCAGCCTGAAATGACCACACTCGTTTGAGGGCCTGATTCTGCAGATCTCTCTTTCTGAGGGCAGCTGCATTAGGTCACTCCTACACTCAGCAGTAGGGCTGCCTGAGGACAGACTTCCCAGTGTTGGCTGCTTCAAGTCCCAGAGCCTACAGTGATAAAACCAGGCCAAATGAGATCACAGCCTCTCTCATATGAATAGGAACAAAAAGGAAGATTTATTTTCCCTACAAGAAACTAGTAAGCTAGGTAGATAATTCATTCTTTCCATAGTTCAATCAGGGTTTATTAAATATTTACTTTATGCCAGGCACAGTCTCCGTCTTAGATAGGATAAGCAGTTTGACCCCACTGTTGTGGGTTCCCAAATGATTGGGCCTCAGACCGAGGGGAGACCCTAGTCACAGCTTTTATGATCACATACTGACCCCCAGGAAGCTGCACCTCACAAGTCAGAGCAAGCTGAGAGGTTCCTGATATGACATGTTTTTGCATATCATTCAGTATCCAAGGAGTTACCTGTGTGGGAAGAAATTCTTCTGTAGCACGTGTCTAGGCATTGTGGAAGATTCTGAATGGGAAGTCCATCTATTTCTGTCCTTAATGATTCCATATTCCATCTGGCCTGACCAGCCCCCAAATTGCCTTTTGTCTTAAGTCTGTCTTACGTCTGAATCTGCCTGTGTTTCTTACTCAGATTTTACATCTTCCTTATTCTTTTGCTTGCACTGGCCAGTGACCTTGACCTGACTGCTTTCCTCTCTCCCTCTGGCCCCTAACCTGCTTGGCCTCTGCTTTCTCAGAGCCTGGCCAAACAAATCACCCAGCAGTCATATAATTATGCAGTGAAAATAAAGTAGGCTATCTATTGATGCATAATGCATAACCTCCTAAATATATGCATAATTTATTAATAAAGTCATACTATGGTAATAAAATAATAAGAAATAAATAACATTTTAGCATCTACATGAATCATTTTATATGGAAAACATAAATTTAGTGAGGGAGTCTCTGTGAAAATGGAATCTGAGTGATTATGATAAGACAGTCTTCTGTCTGTCTTCATTCTTTTTAGTCTCTCCCACTTTGTGTCCTGTGAACCCCTTAGTTTTCACTGCACAGACCTTTCATCTCCTCATTGCTAAGAATGTCTCCTTACTAAACCACCATCCAAAGCATCAGTGAAGCATCTGCATATCCATAGGACTTTTGCAAGGGCTGTGTCTTCCCACATACTTTCTATTTATATTATTACTGCTGCTTCCTAGACCTTGTAATGTGTTTCTTGTTCTACATGGTGTCACTTTCTCTTGTGGGTTACTCTTTACCATCCACCCTTTCTCTTCCTACATTTCCAATGTAGAATCCATAATGAGATTAACCCAAACTATATCCTAGTCTGTGGTATGCTCTTTATTATGACATTGAATATCATGGCAGTAGATTGAACAAATTAATTAGTATTCTACCTCTGAAGCTACGATTTCTAATTATGATTGCCTCAGAAAAATATAAAATAAGTGCACATATAGAATTCTAATTCTGTGGGGATAACAGATTCTCTAACATAACATATTTGGTCAATGATAAATTAAACCAAGTTTTCTGATTTCATTTCTTGTCCATTGCGTGAATCAGTCTTGATTTTTCCTTCACTTTACTCAGTTACCTATGGAGCATGAGACTACGTGAAGGCTGCATGTGTTCCTAAGAAATGTCGGAATAAAACTAACTGAATGGCAGGAAAAAATGAAACAGTTTTGGGACATAAATACTGACATAAGAGGAGCAGAGTTACCTTCTTTAAGATCCATACCTGTGTGCTATTTCCTGATATGAATGACCTGTAAAAACCTGGAACACCAAGACAAGAGGGAACAAATTCATGGGACTTCCCTGAAGATTTGGAGGTATGGAATTTTAAATTTCAAAGATTCATAATGGAATTCCCCATGCTGAGCTTAGTGAGAACAAGACCCACTGAAACACAAATATAGTCTCTAATATCAGGAGAGGGTTGAGAAGCCATATTGTGTGCCTGAACAACAAGAAAGAATGGCAGAGTCATATAGCAACATTTTTCAGAGTGAGAGGAGTTAGCCTCACATCCGAATCTATCACTGCCTTACCATTTCATGTTGATAGGTAACTGTCAGATGGTTTCCAAGGTCTCCTACAGCTCCTGGCGGTCTGCAGATACTGATGGCTTCCCAAGAATCTGATGCAAAGCCCAGTCCTGTGGCTTCCTCCCCACACACCTCAGACAGGTACAGGCCTCAGTGGGTGTGATACATTCTTTCATTCAAACACTGCAATAGAAATGTAAGTGATTCTAAGGGGAGAAGAAAACAAGAATAGAAACGAAGGCTTTTACAAACTGAATCAAATAGGATTTTTAAAAACAGTAAAGCTCCCAAGCTTATTTTCAGAAGAAATTGTCTTCAAAATGACTCCTACTGAGTAACATAAAATGAAAATCCATTTGAAGATATAAAAAGGATACACCAGCTTTCATCGTTTTGTACCACAACTTTGCTATTGTGAAATGTCATCTTTTTCTGTGCTAAATTTTCTTGGCCTTTTTTTGGTGTGATGTTAATGGGAGGTTTTGAAAATTCCACATCTGTCCTAAGTAGCAGAGGAGCATTTATAACATTTATAAGACTACTTGTTGAAGGAGTTTTAAATATGGACTTAAATATTCTCCAGTTTTCAAAACCATTGATTGCCACTGATCAAATAGAACTAAACTGCATTTGAGTCTCTTCAGATCCCTTACGTGAATACATATTGAAGGGCAGTTTTAAATGTCCATTAGATCCTATATTTCTCTTTGGAGCCATTACCATTTATCACTTGACTGTAAATATAGATTTAGGGATGTTTAAAACACCCATTATTTACCTGGCAAGGCTTCACGGCTCCAAAAGATGCATTAAAACCTGTTTTTAACTCCTCTCCAAGAATAGATCCCAAGTACCTCCCATATGTGAATTTTATTTTATACCAGGGGAGATTATGGTACTAATTTACCCAATATTTTAAATAAATCTACTTTTCTGAGGTATACACGTTCAACAATTTTGTGACTGTGTGTACAAAGAATTTGCTTTGAGTGGTGTTCTGGTGGAGGCAGCCATGGTTTTACTGGTAGCCCCTTTTAAATGAGACTCCAAAGACAATGAAAACTTCTCTACCTTTAGAGTTAAAAATGAGTGTCCTATTTGTATTTGTATTCATTTTTTAAAGTAGATATGGGTGCATAGTTTAAAAATATTGCAGAAGATTTGAAGATGAAAAATAAATAACTGTTGGGACAGAACAAATCTTCGCAACTTACTCCATACTTAGGGAGATGTGGTGTGACAGAGGCCTCCTGTAGAGCAGAAGAGAAAAGATGGGCTATTTAACAAATGATGCTGGAAACTTGCTTATCCACAGGGATAAAATAAGACTCTGACCTTGCACTTCACCCCAAGTGACTTCCATAAGACTAAAAAATTAAATGAGAAAATGAATCCTTTTGAAGTTTTTAGAAGGAAATATTTTATGACCTCAGAGCAGAGAGACACTCTGAAGGTATAAAACTTTAAAGCTTAAAAGACTGATAAATTCAGGTATAGTATAATAAAATGTAAAGTATCCGTGCAATACTAAATCACACACAGTGTGGAAAGACAACCTAGGAGGCAACATTTGTGATGTGGATGACAACGTAGGATCTCACAGGACAGAAACCAAGGTGCAAAGCGAGCTGGTTCTCCTTGCCTGGAAGCTCTGAGAAAGAATCTTCTCCCACACTCATCAGATCGCCAGTAAAACTTGGTTCTCTGCATTTGTAGGAATAAAGTCTCACTTCCCACTGCTTGTCAGCCCGGAGCTGCTCTTCATGGTTACCTGCATTTCTTTCACGGAGCCTTCTCTTCAAACTTCAAGTCCACCTAGTCTCTTACTTCATCAGTTGAAGAAGGGTCTCTGTAAGAAGTCCTGTGATTGGGTTTGGCCCAGTTAAGGTTTTCATTACAACAGAAAAATCCTTTCACAGCAACACTGAGATTGATGATTGATTGAACAACCAGGTAGAAGAATATTGGATTGGCACCATCCTTAGCCTTCTACACAGATCTATCATTTTTATGTCTGTCTTTCCATCTGTCCATCATCCTTCCATATGTCCATTCATCCATCCATCATCCATCTATCATCTATCTATCTATCATCTATCTATCTATCATCTATCATCTATCTGTGCTCTAATACACACCCTTTTCTATTTGATTTGTTTTTGTTTCAGAAAGAACACAAGCAGTTTTCACACTTTTTAAAGACAGCATACAGCAAAAGTAGAGAGAAAAGGAAAACAAAAACAATAGGAAATGCTCTTGACCCCTCCACAGCTACAAGTATATGACCCAATTGTAAACATACGTGTTAGACAACTATGGCGGAAGGAAGCCTGTGGTCCTTGTACTCTATCAGTGAGACTGATATCCCAGTCCAGGAGCAAATGAGAAGTGTGAGGTATGGAGCCTGGGCTGGAAATGATGTGCAAGTGGGCAGCTCAGGAACATCTAGAGCTTTGTATCTGGAGTATCAGTGAACATCCAGAAGTAATTTGTGAGCAGTGTGTACAACTCAGTTTTTGAAACCATAAATCTGAAAATGATATAGTCAAGAAAGAAAAGGAAAACATAGTTTTCTCGAGAAGGGCTTTGTCAGGTTATTTGATTCGGCTGTCCACTTGCATGAAGTAAATCTCCCCCGGTGCCTTCCAGTGGACCGCTGTCGAGGTAGGCAAATGTGTAGCACCCTGGCTCTTCTGGAATTACTGATTGTACACTCAGAGAGGGCGAGCTCTGAAAGACTACACGTTTCTGGTCCCAAGTAAGTGTCATATTTTTAAGTGCTTTCTCATTTGTTTTCTTTCTAATACTTTTTGAGAATATGCCACACACTGTGGAATTTCATATGGAGAATGGTGTCTATTCCTCACACTAACCCTGTGCACACACACTCTCCTTCTTAGTTTGTAGAAGGGCAGAGAGGAAAGAGATAAGGAAATGAAAATATAAGGGGTAATTTGTAGCTGTTGGCACTGTTCAAGCTACCTTTCGGATATATTTTTCATAACTCTGTAATGTAAAACTTGTTAATTTCATTTCAAAAATGAGGAAATAAAAGGAATGACTCAGAATTTTTAAATTGAATTCCTTATCGGTATATTTTATATACACATCATGATCACACTTAACATTGAGATTTTGTACCAGTGTATGACACAACTTAATTCTCATTTTATCCATTCTCCTACCCTCTCCTGCCCCTATATTCATGTGTTTTGCTTCCTTTTTTTACCATCACATTTTTTCTTTCCTCTTGTTACTTACTTATACCCTATTCCCTTTGAATATTCTAGTGTCAAACTAAACTTAAACTTAAGTCTAGTGTGTGGCCTTATGAACTTGTCTCATGGGAAAGCAGCATGAAGAAACCATAAAGAAGTTTCATGGGTTAACATCTTTGTGGAAAAACTTCATTTTTTATATTTGGCTATCAAAGGTATAGAAAAATATACTCAGAGGTGGAGGTGTGGTTTCTAAATTTAAAGTATGGTGGAGACCTTTGCACTGTACCACCCCTTGCCTTGCAAAATGAAATGGGAGAAATCAAATTGCTGTACACCTGGGGTCCCCTCAACAGGACACTCCTTCGCCTTCCTCATCCCCAACCTACCACTCACACCCTGTAAATCAAGCTTTCTTGGCCAGCACCTGGCTATACACTTGCAGAACACTCTGGAGTATTTATTGCAATGAGTATAAAATGATCATTTGTGCAACTAATTTTGCACAACTGTCTCCCCTGCCAGTTTTAAATTCCAGGAGGGTGGCAAATGCTTTCCTATTACCACATCTTTTGCAGTGACCTATTAAATCTATAAATGAATGCCATGTTAAATCATTTTTGTGCAGACCTCAGATTGAAGCTTTCTTTCCATCTCTTTTTAATTGAAGAGTATCCTGAGATTACAAGACATGCTCTCATGCTGGTATGGAACTGTTCCCAACTGTGACTCCTTTTCCAGCATGAAGTAAGATTTTTATTTCCTATATGATGGAACCAACAAAAATAAGGTCAAAAATAAATTGGATGCTGACTTCTAGAATATCAATTTCAATTTTGGGGATTCGTCGACATAGCCATATTGTTCAGTGACTGACTACATAAAATAGAGGTTACAAACTTGAACTTAAGACATACAGCTTCATAAAATGCCTCTTCAGCCTTTTTTATTTAGTGAGGGTATAGTAAGATGTCCATAAGACTTATGGAAAAATAATAGGATGGAAATGACATCCAAAAGCTAAGCACAAATTATAATGTATAAAGTAAGAAAATGAGCAAATCAAAGAATGAATGAAAAAGTACATTTGGTAAACGTAAATGCCTCCTTTTGCCATTGTGGGCACTATTTTTCACTTTTTTTCATCAGCTATCTCTGTTCTTTCTTTATCTTTGCCTTTTATTCATTCTTTCCTCCCACTTACATCTTTCCATAAATAATTTTTATTAAAATAAAACTACTTCTTAATAAAGAAACTTATTCCTTTTAGAAATAGTCCAGGCAGATATCCTTCAAATTTCTTTGCAAAATCCTATCTTTGAAAAGGCCACAAAGAAGGTCATATTTCAAGAAGCCAGAAAATGTGAAATAAATGTTTAATTTTGCTTTAAAAACAACAGAAAAAGCAAAAGCGCCTTTTTTATTTCTTTTTTTCCCATTATGTTTGTGTTTTGACTTTTAAAATTATTAGGATTTTCATAAATATTTGAACCCTGTGGAAATAATCTCATGAACATTCTATTTCTAGGTCTATAAAGCAATTATAAGCGTGAGAGTGCTATTTTATTGTAATAAAAAGGAGAGTATGGGTGATATGTGGTTTGTGGTTTATTAAAGCCAGCTTGCTTAGACTTTAAAATGAGTAATTGCCAGCATAATTACTGTTTTACATTATGTGATCTGCACTCAGCTTTTTCTGTGAATCAGTCTCCCTACAAGTTTATGGTGCTCTCGCTTTCAGGACTAACGAAAATGTAGTTAAATAATTTAGCACCTGTGCCATTACTTATCATTGTGAATCTACCTTCCACTAAGTCGTTCTGAAAGTTCTTTGAGTGAAGCCCGGAGCAGCAGTCTCCACTTCCCCTTGGTGCCTTGGACGGCTCCTTCCCTTCCTTTCCTCTCTTGCCTCCTTATGCTGAAAAGCACCTGGCTGTCACATCCCGCCCCCACCCCCACTCCCAGGGCTAAAGAGGCACACTCTCTCACTCCACCCCTGCCTTCTTCCTAAAGACATCTGGAGGGAGGAAGCGATAGAGCAAGTCACTCCTCCTCTGGGGTCTGGAAGAGTCTCGGGGGTCATCCCGTCCTCGTCTGAATGTCTGCGTTGGGAACGGGGCCTCCCTCGGCTGAGTGACAGCCTCCTCACACTGCCTTCCCTTCCCTAAAACTTGCTTCAACAGTGTGATTGCATCTCACCACGTGCTGGAAGACCAGGCCTCTCTGCCTCTTCTGGGTGTCACTTAGAGCAACTTGGATACGCGAGGTGGCCCCGCAGAAAAGAGAGATCACAGCGCTGCAGACTGCGCACCTTTTCTTAGTCTGAACCCCCTGAATGTACCCAGGGAGGGAAACAGCCTGGAAAGATGTGTGTGCCCCATCTTCTTCTACCTTTGGATTGACATTAGCTTTCCTTTGCTTTTCCGCTATTTGCTTCCTCTCCCTTCTCTCTCTCTCCCCTTCCCTCCCCTCTCTGGAATTGAACTCAAGGCAGGTGTGCTGAGCTACATCACCCGCACTTGTTATTATTTGTTTTATTTTGCGTTAGGGTCTCACTACGTTTCTTCTTCAGCTGCACTCTAACTTGCAGTCCCATTGTGCCAGGGTCATAAGTGCGTGCCACTCTGGGCAGCTTTTATTTTGCTTTTAAGTCTGTTGTGGATCAAGAAAAAACAAAACAAAACACAAATCCAGTGACATACCAGGGGAGTCTTCTCTGTAATATTTAACTGATGTTTTAAGAGAAGTCAGCTGTATGAGTCCTAGCATTGTATGTTATATATTGTGAAATAGAAAATGCTCAATGTAAAATAAGGTGAAAGGGGACAATGTTGAGATTGTAACAAAAAAGTAAGGAAACAAATTTTATGTATATGGGGGGGTGGTAGGGTGGGTAGGGCTATGGGAAAAAATGAGAATTAAGTTGTGTCTTATACTGGTACAAATCCCCATT
>PVIR01016762.1:0-36341 GCA_004026965.1 Petromus typicus | reverse complement strand
TTTTTTTTATTTAGTGATACATATGGGTTTTGATGTTGCTCATTTTGTTTTGTGTTTATTTTTCTTCTATTTGTTTTGATGTAATTGATGTCAAGAGTTCTTTCTCTCCCTCTTCTCATTCCCTGTCTAGTTTGTTCTACTTGGTGTCCCACAGCAATTGTAGCTCTTAATTTTTTCAGAAAGAAAATTAACAGTTTATTAGCTCATCCTCATTTCTAATTTGCCACATTCTGAACTTTTTCTTTCTCACAATGACTCCTACCTTCTTATGTATCAACCCATCATCTTCCCCATTTTATTTGACTGTCCTGTATCCTACCTAGCCCCCTATACTTCCCAATTTTTCCTCTACTGCTATTTTAAAATTTATTTTATTCTCATAGTTGGCACTGAAGTTCTATCACCCATAGTTGGCACTGAAGTTCTATCACTGAAGTTCTATCATATTATTTTGTTTTATTTGATTAGGTCTCTCTCTCTCTCTGTCTCTCTTTACTGTTATTTGTCTTTGAATCAATTTCATCTTATTTTCCTAGTTTAATTTTTGTTCCTCATCATTTATCCTTTTCTTTAAGGTTTTTTTTTCTGTTAATATTTATATAATACTATTAATTTTCTTTTAGTCCTAATAGGATAATTTGTATCAATTTTAGTATCTTCTTTCCATCTTTCATTGCTTCATGTTTTCAAGGTACATTTTTATTTTTTCATACTCTCATGCTCAGAACTTATCCATTCTAGTATTGTCACTTGTATGAATCTATAGATAGTTAACTATACGTTTATATGGTTGAACACTATTCTATTGTGAATGGTGATAAAACTGATTTTTAGAATAGATACTATGTATAAATATCTTGTTTGTCTTACTGCCTGTACTATAACAAAAGATGTTGTTTCTGTGGTTAAAGGGATATAATGTTATTGTCATAGTTTGCTATTATCAGTATATATTTGATATTGTTGCTGTTGGTAATTTTTCTACTTTAGTCTAGAGGTCATAAACAATAATACATTCCATTAGTAAAGAAGAGTTTACTGCGCCAAACAAGCTGCCACCTTCCATCCTGAATAAATGGAAGAAATAGGATCCTCTGCCAGACCCAAAAGCCAGTGAGGACCTAGAGGACCTCTCTGAAAAGTAGGCATTGCCTCGAGGTCTCAGTACTGCTAGTAATGCCACATTGCACAAGCAGTTTGCAAGCCACAACACAGAAAACAAATTTAAAAAATGGATCATGAGAGGGGCCGGGGAGTTAGCTCGGTGGTTCCGGCACCTGTCTTGCAAGTGCGGGGACCCGGGTTTGATCCCCAGTTAACCACATACCATACTGCATGTGGAGACTGACGCCCAGCAGCAACCACATACCACAGTGCTGGGCATGGTGGCTCACACCTGTGATCCCAGCACTCAGGAGGCAGAGGAAGGAGGATTGCTGTGATGTGAGTTTGAGGCTGAGCTCTGGGCCAGCCTGAACCACAAAGCGAGACCCTGTCTCAAAAAAAACCTCAAAAAAAAGATCATGAGAAAACCTGTCAGCAAACTGTTCCCAAAAGCTTCAAACTCACCAAAATCAAATCCATGGAGGATTAAGGAGGAAGAAATCAAAGGCCATATTGCCAGAATATCTAAAGTGGTAGCAACAAAACAGGTGAATAAGATGCTTGGTTGATTCAAGGTAGAGATAACTATAGAGACAATTGAAGAGATGATGACCTTAATAAAACAGGTAAATAGTGACTCCAAAGAAGCTATTGATATAAAATGGAGGAGCTAAATAAAGACATGCAAACCATCAGTGCTCAACATAGAAAAGAACTAGAGTCCATAAAAGTCTGAAATGGAAATCCAGGAGCTTAAAAACTCTATTGAAAAGGTACCAAGAAGAATCAACTGAGGTGAGGACAGAATATCGGACCTACAAGACAGGCTGTGGGTGATGATCAGCTCAAGACAGTTGCCTTAAACGTAGCAAAGAATCATGAAAACTCCATCTAGCAAGTGCTAGACAATGCAAAGACTAATCTAAGTTAATTGCAATCAATGAAAAATCAGAATGTAGCACAAAGGGTATAAAAAATGACTTACAGAATTAATAGCAGAAAAATTTCCAAGCATGGAAGAAGAATCTGACATACAGATAAGTTAGCTATAGAAAACCTCAAATAGCTCCAGTCAGAAAGGAACGATGCCAAGGTACATAATAATCAAAGTGCAGAAATTTAACCCAAAACCAGAATATGAAATGCTATTAAGGTTGGGGATTTAGCTAGATGATCCCAGAACAACTCCAGACATCCCAAGACACCTCATCTTTGACAGAGGATTCAAGCACCCCAAATGGAGGAAAGATGACCTCTTTAACCAATGGTGCTGGAAAAGCTGGGTGTCAACATCCCAAAGACTGGAGTCTTCACCATACACTAAAATCAAGTCAAAGTGGATTAGAGACCTAAATATTAAGAGAAATACTAAGCCTGATAGAATATAGGTTGGGTAGATCTTCTAAAGATGTTGGCACAAGGAGAGACTTTATGAAAGTCTCTTTGTTAGAAAGCTTCTCCACAGCAAGGGAACCACCAGGAGAGTGAAAAGACAACTGCAATACTGGAAAAAAGTTTTACCATCTGTTTCTCAAAGGCTACTATCTAGTGTATATCAAAATCTTAAAAAAAAAAAAAAAATCAAACCCTCTCAAACTTAAAAGACCCAGTTCAAAAACAGGCATCAAGATGTATCATTTATAGGTACAAATTCTTAATGTTGAATGTAATCACGATGCGTATCTAAAATGTACCAATAAGCCCAATAAAGGAAAAAACAAGGCGCGGAGTACAGAGGGAAACAGCCCACGAGGCTGGCCCAGGCCCGTCTCAAGCCTAGGGTGATGTTGTGGGAAGGCTTGCTGAGAAGGTTAATAGCTTTATTTCCTAGACACCAATAGCAGGCGCAGCGCGGCCCAGTCGGAAACATCAGGAGAAGCGTAGTCCACAGTCCACAGACTGTGATGAGTGTGGGTTCTGTGCCACAAACTAGAAGAGGGTGGTAGATGGCAGGACAGAAGCGGAGGAGCTGAGAGAGCTGGGGAGCTGGGAGCAAAGGGCTGAGAGGGGGTGACCACGGAAATGCCTTATTTGCATCCACATTCTGGTCTGGGGCCCTAGAGTACAGCTCCTTAGGCTGAATTCAGGGGTGCAGGACGACAAAGGAAAAGCAGACACTCCAGCAGGATGGTCCACGCTCAGTTTATTGCTGCTCCTGCTGTGGCCAGGACAGGAGAGGTGGCGTCTTCAGTCCTCAGTGACACCTCGGCCGTAACCCTTGACTTCTGAAGGGAGTCCTAGTTACTGTGGAAGAACAAAACACATGGGCTCAGGGTGCTATCCAGCAAACTCCATTCCGCCCCAAAGCATGCACACAGCGTGCTACAAGGCGAGGGATCCACGGGGCGGGGAAAATAATTCTTGAAAGAGTGTCTATAATTTTGTGTGTTAAATATGTTGTTTGTGAGAAAATTATTTACATTATTCTTTTCTATGATTTCTGGCAAGTATTATTTTTAATGAGAAATATATTTTCACATATGATGAAATTTTGTGAATGTAATGATTCACTATATTTACATTTTGAAATTTAGACATTGTGCATATTAATTTTATTTTTCCTTTGATCACAATAATTTTTAGGTTTGTACATTGCACACATTTTTGGGGCCCATGAGAACTCTTATACCATGAGCAACTGTGCTTAGAGTACCTAAAGTAAAGTAGACTTGATTGTAAGTTTATTTTAGAAACTAATTTACAGATCTCACATATTAGCTTTCCCTCTTTCCATTCCCATAATAAGAACAAGTTCTCAGTAAATATAAGGGAACATTATTAACCTGAATAAAAACACATTAAAAGATTGATAGGTAAGTAGTGCAGTTCTTTATTAATGAATGTTTTTAAATACTACTTAGAAATTAACTGGATTAATTTCATTTCCATTTAAAATACATTTTTTAAATCTGCTAAAATATTTAGTACTACACATTTTGCTGCTCCCCGTTATACTCATCTAAAGAGGTAAGGAGATGACATGGTTAGACTGACATCATACAACCTGTCAAAGTTACACTATGTGTAGTATTATGGTAAACTTTTTCTTATCCCCTTCAAAGTTATGATACAGAAGAATTTTTATGAATTTTATGATAGAGAATTTTTATTTCTATCCTATTACCAAGTGTAAATAGGTTGGGCCTCTTTTCTACTTTATAATAAATAGAATCCATATTTCTAAACCTCCAAATAAAATAATAAAAAAGAAAAAATATGAAATGAAGATGGAGACAGCTCACAGAGGGGATAATAAAATCATAAGACAGATAACTGGGTGCCAGTAGCACATGTTTACCCTACCATTCTCTCCGTACCTATACTATGTCTTATCTTCATCAACTTAACAGCTTCATCTTGCTATTATTGTGAGCAAAACTGTAACATAAGCCATTAGATGTCTACATTTAAAAAAAAAATCTTGTTTTATTATATTTACCAAAATAATTTTATCTACCAGCATCTCTCATTAGGTTTCAAAGGAAAATGAAATAAAAAAATAAATGTAAAAAGAACAGAAATACAATAGGTGCTATAATAGTGGCAGTAAACCACAGCAGCTACATGTACTGAGCCTATTGAGCAAAAATGAAAGAAAAAATTTAAAGGGTCTTCTGGTATATGGTAACACAAAACTATACTAGCAGGATAATTTTCAAGTCATGCTCTTCTATCAACATGCACTTTTATATGGGTTATATCTTTACGTATCCCTCAGTCTAGCAAAGTATCACTTCTAAAAAAAGCATAAATATGAAAATGGCAGGGAGGAATAATTGGAATAGTTATGACACCAAATTCTATGTGTGTACATGAATTTCTAGAGTAATCACACATGATTATATAACTTATGCGTTTACTTTGTATGCTGTTACCTAAAAATCCGTGTAAAGTAAAATAGACATGGCTGCTTCTCTCTAGAAATTTCAGAACATAAAAAGACATAAAGAGACGCTTCTAGGAGAGCACACACCTCCAGCATTCCAGTACTGTGTTACAGCTTCTCCCATAAGAGTGACAGAATAAAGATGGTAAAGGAAATCAGCATTTTGTCACACTTCATTTGAAGGAAGTCAAGTTGGTGGAAGAGTGGCCATGTTGGGAGACATCCCCAAACAGGAGACAGCAAAGGATACAGAAGACGTGGCTGTACTAATGGACAGGGCCACTTGCAACAGAGAAGTCAGAAACTGTAAAATTTTCTGGTGTGGCCTAAAATAATTCACATGTGGGAAGAAAGGATATTCTGGAAGAGTTGTGAACGGAATGTAACTAGAAGACGTCACTTCAAGGAAAAATGCAAGATGGTTCAAGCAGAATGAAAAGTCCACACGAGAGAAGGGAGGACGGTCAGCCCGGTGAATACGGGGCATTTCACAGGGTCCCGAAAGCCTTACCCGTGGAACACAAAAGACAACACAGAGGACACAAGCACAGCTCACGAAGAGCCTAGAAAACCTTGTGAATGTGACTGTGGGACACTGAGGGTCTGTGAGGAGCACAGGGTTAGTACGTGTATGATACTCTCTCTTAAGTGAACTCCTCTTAGGCAGATACTCCACTCCAGGACGTGGGTGTAAACGCAGTCCAAACAACAAAGAAATGCTCTCCTCGGTATATCTCAGCAGAAGACACGTGAAACTGTTCAGCTTATAAATTAGTTTTGCAAATTAATTATAACTATCTTTTCTCTTATTGCATTGCAAGAGGACCTTCCCCTAAATACCACAGAAACAGTCATTGATAAAAGCTCAATTTAAGAACTGTCTGGTTACTTCAGACTTGTTCCTAGAATGGGAAATAGTAATTAATTAATATTAATTTGGTTAATTTAACATTAATAATTATTTGGTACTGTATCAGTTCTGGTTGCCCCCAAAATATTAGCAATTGTTTGTGAATTACCAAGATTTTCTTTATTGCTTTTTCAACTTATTTGCTAAGAAATACTTCAAAGTAGCTTACCTATTGACATCTGCTTGAGTATGCTCTTCTAGTGTGGACCTACATAAAAACAGCATCAATGATTAATACTAAGAAATTTGACTATCATGTGAATGAAGAAAAGGCCATTTTATATAAAAGTCAACTCTTTACACATTTATGACATGTAAACATGTACTGTTACTATTTCTCCAAACACCATACCGAATTTAAATTCTCTGGTGAGGAGTAGTCTGAATATAGCAGAAATCATTTTTTTCTTATGACTTTTAAGTAAAGAGTGTAAATTTGGTACTTTCTAAATCTTTCATTCAGTTAACTGTTTATTTATGGCATGTACCTTACTCCATTTTGTAAATTAAAACTCTTCACTTCAGGGTAATCTAGCAGATGGGGCTGATGGAAAAACTTCAGCTGGAGATCCAAGAACTCCAGGCCTGTTGCATACAACAAAGCCAAGACCCAGCTGCTCAACTCAACTACCTACAAGTATGAATAAGCAAGCACAGCAATTGTCACACTTGCAGCTGAGCAGAAGCATACCAGGAACCTCTCCACCTCCCAGTGTGGATCGCCCCATCTCAGGGCATGAAGAATTTCCAGGACTTTGAACACTGTTCCTGGAGCAGAGCTTACAAATATAAATTAGTAGATGTCCATGACTACAGCTTAATAAAACAAAAAATTCACATGTCAAGATCAATGGAGAACATAAAAATCTTGGAAAACTGTTTAACATCTCCACAGAGATCAAGGCAGCCACAGGACAAAAGATGATCACAGCTGCAAGTGTAGGTGATCAGCAGAGTGGCATGTGGAAAATCAAACAATGCCAAGTGGGTATAGATTCGTACATATGAGCAGCTCAGTTAAGCAACATGAAAGTTAAATTGAGAAGAACCTTTTAAATGAGGTCATTTCAGATAAAGAATAAAACAGAACAATCTTGAGTTAAGAATTAAACAGATACAGTGGACTTTGAAAATTGTGGAGGTCATGTTCCTCGTGCATCCACAAACTGTGAAGCACTGTGAATTTCAGATATGGTTAAAAAATGCCTATAAATGCTTCTTCTATAGTTTAAACCCTAAATATGTCATGTCTCCCACAGTTTTGTACTTTAATTGAAAAAATACTGTATGAATAATGCCTTAGAAGGTGCAAACATTTTGGTCGCATCTTAGAAATCTTAGGCGTATAAGAAGAATAAACATGCAAACATTCAAGATGGCTACAAGCAACACAGCACCTGTGGGAATGCTGGTGCATCTGCAGGAGATGGGTTACAGGGCAGCAGCCAATCAGCAGCAAGGAGAACTAGATAACTCTCTTGGGTTGGTTACATGTAAAACTCCTGTGTAAAAAACAGTTGCTAAGGAGATGGGGATTTAGCTCAGTGATTTCAGTGCCTGCTTGCAAGCTCAAGGGCCAGGGTTCAATCTCTGCTAACAACATACAACAATGCCAGTTGTGGAGACTCATACCCAGCAGCAATAAGTACCACAAGTGTCAGGTGTGGTGGCTCATGCCCATAATCCCTGCAGTTGGGAGGCAGAGGCAGGAGGATTGCTGTGATTTCGAGGCTCGCCTGGGTTCCACAGTGAGTCTGGGGCCAGCCTGAACTACAAAGCGAGACGCTTCCTTGAAACAAAAACAAGCAAAAAACCAAAACCAAAACCAAAACCAATTACCCCGGGTAGTTGAGGTTTCCCTGAAATTGCTGGGATTCCCATGAACAATTATTAGCTTCTACAGAAAAATCTGCCAACAATTGAGGCAGCGAATTCTGAACCGCGACTTCCCTAAGGCATATATGGTAATATATAGAACTATTCATGGGATTAATGCCCTGGTCTTATCTCATGCTTGTACTGAATCCAAATCTGGGTAAATTTTTAAATGCCATATCAAACCATATGCTAATAAAATGTTTCAGACAAAGAAGAAACTTTACAAGGAAAAGACATACACTAATTGGAAAGGAATAAATCTGACTAATAACTGATATCCATTTGCTGACTTTAAATGGTATAATATGTCAAAATCTTTTAGAAGGGTTTTAGGGAAGTGACCCTTCTCTAGGAATTTCCAACCATACAAGCTATCTTTCAAAAATGAATATGAAAAAAGTCAAGCTCGGGCATTTATCACAAAATGTTTATGACACACAGATAGTAACTAAAACACAAAAGGGTTGTCCTTCAGGTGCAAAGAACTTGAACCCACAATGAAATTTATTCAAGAATAAATAGTGACCAAAAGAGTTGGTGGATAGTTTTAAGTCTTTATGTAAAAATGACAGTAAAGGGAGGGTGGAGCTATACAGGTGAAAACCTAGAAGCTGGAAGGAGAATCACAACCGTACGGGAGGATTCGTGATCACAACTTGCTGTTAAATGGTCTAAGAACTTCCTCTCATTTAGGAAAAGATTGGAGATACTGACAGAATTTAGGCATTTCACAATTAATTCTAATAAAGTAGTATTTGTACGAGCCACGCGGGAGCCACATCAGTGCCCTCTTGACTTCCACATCCTCTCCCAATGGTCCTCTGCCAGTTAAACAAATACACCAGAGATGAATGATCAGAAAGCCACAGTGGCAAGTGAGATGACTAACATGTACATGAACAATCAGCCTAAAAATGTTTCCCTGGTGCGCAGTAAGCTGCAAGTTTAGACCAGTGGATTGATATTTCAGAATAAACTATTCTAAGTATAATGCACATTTTCTTTTTAAAAAATGTAATTCTTTATTGGTACATTATGAGTACACGTCATCATTGCATTCAACATTGAGAGTTTGTACCAGAATATGACATGACTTCTCATTTTTCCCCTCCTCCCCGCCATGCAACCCCCACCCTCTATGTACATAATTTTTGTTTCCTTTTTTCTTTATTACTGTCACATTCTTTCCCCCATCATTATTTACCCCTACATCCTCTTTCAATTATTTTCTACACCCTCTTTCCTTTTATATAATATGCATTTTCTTGTGAATGATGTTGTCACCCCTCATTCAATATAAATAAGTATAAATTCTCAGAGCTTATGTTGCCTTGTTTTCAGGATGAGAGATAAAATAATGAGAGAAGGAGAAGTAGGGGAATATGCACCATTACAGATACGTAAATGTGTAGGTACACTGTGCACGTGAGCACGGATGCAGACCTGACTGTGTGCTTTTGGGTTTGTTACTACTTTATCAATCACTTACCATAAAGCACCCGATCTCCTCCATGTTGGGTGTGTAATGCAGAGAGGGACAAACCAGCCTTTATCCTTAGAGATGACAGAATGTAGGAAGACATATAATTCAAGGTCAGGGCAAAGTAGCTAAGACTAGTTACTCTTGAGCACTACAAGATAACTTGCTTGGTCACAATAGCAAGAGAGGACATAGTAAAGAAAACTAATCCTTTCTGTTTCAAGAAACTAATACATGGTTCCAAAGTGTAACCTTAAAGAAAAAGATATAATGATGATACTAATGATCATAATGATGATAGTGGTGAGGATATTAAAGAAGCAAAGCCTTCTTATGGAGGAGGGACATTTTTGGGGATGGGACTTCTAGAAAGTCTACTGTGAGGTTTTGTAGTAGAATTGGACTGAGAGGACTCTAGATAGAAGAACACCATCCATTTCAGTAGGAATCTGTACAGGACTCTCTAATTTATTTACCTGCTCACCTATGTGCTGGTGCTGCCTTCTGAACTGTACTTTTAATTGAAAATAGTACTAGAAAACTTAACAAATTTGGAAATCAATGGCAGGCTATTACATAAGTGGCATAATCTCTTTTATAAAATTACTACTAGTAATAGGCAGAGATCTCTGAATAAAGATGAGAAGAGATTTATTGTCTCCTATAGTTCATCACAAAGAGTACAATTTTTACACCATGAGTATGGAAAGCATCAGGAAAACTTTATTCTTCTGTCTCTTAATTCTTCGTTCTTTGCACTGTGGTAGGGTGATGAATTCTCTTTCACAAAGATCTCTCTGAAGATAATAACTACTCAAATAATTTTTAAAAATATTTGTAATTTTGGAGTCTGAAATGATTAGCTTTCTGGGATGTGGACATCATCTCAGTGGTTTATAATTCCTGACTCTACATATGCTGCACTGTAGTGAAATATATGTAGGTTGTTTTGTTTTCCTAAAAGCAAAAAATTAAAATTTATACAGTGATTTAATAATACTTGATATGCACAGTGCTTAAGAGACTGTGCTTTCCTCTCACCACTTTTTCTCATGAAGATGCTCATGAAGATGATACAGTTCATAGTGAGAACCTCTAGAACACTTGAAAGTAACACGGATGCACCTGAATGCTGATTCTCTCAATTAGCCATCAGGGATTTAGTCTTGGGCTCTGCTAAGCACACCACAACAATAAGGATAGCTTCTACTGGCCTTAATAAAAGACCTGACAGCTCACAGGTACATGGGAATTAAGGCCAAAATACTGCAGAAAGATCTAGCAGAAAATTAATAGTGCCATCTCTGAGAGCAAACTGAGGTTCCAGACCTTTCCATGTCCAGAAGCTATATTCAAACTCGTTAACTACACCTAGGGGCCAAGATGGGCTGTACCACTTATGAAACAGATAATAAAAATTGAGGCCAAAGGTCATTGAAGCCAAACAGGAAAACGGGCTTAGAGATAAAAGTGCATCGCTGAGACAGCAGGAACCTCAGACTCCAGCAAGTGTCGTGTAAGGACCCTCACTCACAGTCTCTTTAGCACTGTGCATATCAAGTATTATTAAATCACTGTATAAATTTTAATTTTTTGCTTTTAGGAAAACAAAACAACCTACATATATTTCACTACAGTGCAGCACATGTAGAGTCAGGGATTATAAACCACTGAGATGATGTCCACATCCCAGAAAGCTAATCATTTCAGACTCCAAAATTACAAATATTTTAAAAAATTATTTGAGTAGTTGCTAACTTCAGAGAGACCTTTGTGAGAAGAGAATTCATCAGCCTACCACAGTGCAAAGAATGAAGAATTAAGAGACAGAAGAATAAAGTGAATCTTGTCAATCAGAGTGCAGTGATTTGAAATAATATATGCGTGAAGTTTCAAACTGCAAAGGCTCACTTCTAATTGTGGTAAGAAAGTAATACACGCAAGCTCTCAATGTGGAGACTGTTCTCTGTATAAAAGAGGGCAGGGATCATCCTGGATGGAAACGGAAGGTGTAGATGCAATTTTTTTTTTTTTTTAAGAACAATAAGGAAAACATCAACACTTGATTATTTGCTGTGGTACATATATATTTTACATCTTGTTCTTTGCCTTTGTGCTTGAATTTTTTAAAAATAAAAATGTGATAAAGGCAAAATTATAAATCTACCTTTTGAAAATGTTACTTAGAGGTTTTTTTTTTTTTTTTTTTTTTTTTTTTTTTTTTTTTTTTTTTTTTTTTTTTTTTTTGAGACAGGGTCTTGCTTTGTGGTTCAGGCTGGCCCTGAGCTCAGCCTCCAACTCACATCACAGCAATCCTCCTGCCTCTGCCTCCTGAGTGCTGGGATTACAGGCGTGAGGCACCACACCCGGCACTGTGGTATGTGGTATTGATTGCTGCTGGGCGTGAGTCCACATCCAGGATTGTATGTGATTACCGGAGAACTGAACCCAGACCCTTGCGCTTGCAAGACAGGTGCCGGAACCACTGAGCTAACTCCCTGGCCCCACTTAGAGAAGTTTTTAAAAACTGAGGCAACAAGATAAATTAGAATAGTTCACCCGTGGAAGGGTCAGAGAAGTTCATCTTCAATAAACATTCTGATGCTCATGAAGATGATACAGTTCACAGTGAGAACCTCTAGAATACTTGAAGGTAACACGGATACTTCTGAGTGCTTATTCTTTCAATGAGCAGGGCATTTGCTTTGGCAAGTTAGTGATTTTACTCCAAAATTGTCACGCTGTTAAAATTGGGATATCCATGAATACTTCACACAACTGAATAAGAAACTGAGGTGATACTTAAAATCCTGGTTAAATGCAATGCATTACTGCTGCGGATACTGCCTTACATATTCTGAGATTTGAAGGCTGTAACTGTGGGGTTTTTTTTTGAGATAGGGTCTAGCTTTTGTAGTTCAGAATGGCCCTGGGCTCACTATGTAGCCCAGGCTAGCCTCAGACTCACAGCAATCCTTCTGCCTCTGCCTCTCGAGTGCTGAGATTACCAGTGTGAGCCACCACACTTGGCATTGTGGTATGTGGTTACTGGGGATTGAACTTGGGACTTTGCACTTGCAAGGCAGGTGCCAGAACCACTGAGCCAAATCCCTGACCCCCTTGAATGCTGTAACATTTAACTTCAAAATACTAATTCAACTTACTCTCTCTGGGAAGACTCCTCATCCCTGGTAAACCACTTTTTCAAACTGCTCCATGCCATGACTGCTACAGACACTATGACGAGAACAGGCACGCCAATGTACAGACTGAAAAGCCAGTTCTTCCTAGTCTTCTCTGACATTTTTTTGATGATTAAACCTAAAGATAAAAAAAATTACAAATTGAACTGTTCACTCTTACTTTCAAATTGCAACAAATTCACTGAGATTGAATTTTTGTTACTCAAAAATAGAAAAATATAGAATGTGAGATTTGGAATGATGAGTAAAACATTATTTGCTTTCTCAGAAGAGAAAAATTTTATTTCAGGTCAGAGTTTTAGAGGTTTTAGCCTTGTTGCTTTTAAAAAAAATTTATTTTTAACAGTAATGTTTGTAGTACACGACGGCCACGTTCATCATGAGGAGTTTGTACACGTACATAACACCTCTTATTGCTTCTTCCCTTTCCCTTTCTTTCCCTTCAACTTTTCTTCTTTTCCTCATTTACAAAAGCTCATTTCCATTTTTCATTCTAATTTTTCTTTAAATACCTTATCCCTGTCTTCCTCCCATCTCTTATTCTTCCCATTTGAAAAAATTCTTCCTACTCCTTCCTCCTATCTATCTTCCACTTTGCTCCTTATTTATACTTTGGTTTTCTCACACAAGAGAAAGAATGTAATATTTAAACTTGTGAGTCTAGTTTATTTTACTCCAGGTCATGGCTTTCAGTTATACCCATTTACCTAAGTATGTCTCGTTTACCCTTCTTTATGGAGAGCAGCATTCCACGGTGCATGAGGAACACATCTTCTGTGTCCAGGCATCTGGGGATGGGCACGTGGGCTGCTTCCAAGATTTAGTTAATATCAACTGTGCTGCTAAACACACAGCTGCTGTCAATGTGGTACGATGCATTTAACTCTTTTGGGAAGATAGGAGAGGAACAGTCAGGTCCAAAGGAATCTGCAGTTTTAGTGTTGTGAGTGATCTTCATACTGATTTCCACATATCAGTTTATACTCTCTAACAACAGAGAGACTGTCTACCCCACACAGCCTCACCAACATTTGTATTTGCTGATTTCTTGATGATAGCCATTGTTTCTAGCAGGAAATAGATACTTAATGATGTTTTTATTTGCACTTTTTGAATGGCCAGCAGTGCACTTATTGGCCTTTGCATTGGAGAAGTGTCTTTTCATTTGCGATGCCCGTTTTTTGACTGGTTCTTTAAACTGGGAGAATTTAAATTTGTCTGAAGTTTTGTCATAATCTATAGATTAGTCTTCTGTCTGTCAAATAGCTGGCAAACTTTTTCCTATTCTGTAAGTTGTTCCTTTCTTCTGTGGGTGGTTTCTTTTAGTATGCAGTTTTAAAATTTGCTGTGATTCAATTTGTTGACTCTTTATAATATTTCCTCTGAAACCAGAGTTTTGGTCATAAAGTCTTTGCCCTTGTCTATGTCTTCAATGGTTTTACCTAGTCTATCTTCTTGCAGATAAATGTTTCTATTTTAATGTTTAAATCACTGATCCATTTTGATTTAAGTTTAGTGCACAAAAGAAGATAGGGATCTAGTTTCAATCTTCAACATTAGGAAAGCCAGTTTTCCCAGCACCATTTGTTAAATAGACTGTCTTTCCTCCCTCCAAGTGTTTGGACCCTTTGTCAAAGATAAAGCAGCTGAATAAAATGGAACCAAAACCCTCAAAATTCAAGAGTATTCTGCATGATATAGCAGCTACAGCAAAATCTCATTGTAACACTAATATGGGCCCGTCAAAATCAGTGACTTATGTGGGAGGATACAATCAAAAGGTGAACACAGAGGAACAGATTGTCAGAATTTCATCATACGTGATTATATTCCACTTTTACATGGTGAATTATGGATGTTAGATTGGAGAGCAGTAGCTTGGATTGAGCTCAGGTGGAACTACACCTACCTTGGAAGCAAAGGGGCCTGAGTTCATGCTCGGTACCACCAAAAAAAAAGAAAAGATTATAGGGTGATATTTTTAAAAATTGATTTTATGGTTACACTTTATATACACATTATGCTCACAATCAACACTGAGAATTTGTACCAGGACATGGCATCTAAACTCCCATTTTTCCCATTCCCCTGCACTCCCACAACCCCAGCCCTCTAACATACACAAGCTTTGTTTCCTTTTTTACCGTCAAATTTTTTCTTTCCCTTCTTTACCTACCTCTATTCCTCCTTTTCCCTTTTCCTTTCGAACATTTTCTTCCTAATACTTATCATACTTTCTTCACAATACTTATCATACATTTTAGAACTCATTTATATCTTCAGTTTCTCATACTAGAGAACAGATACAGTATTTACAAATATCTGTTTTATTTATTTCTGAATATGTCATGAAGTATAAATGACTCAAATTTATCTTTTCTTTGTGGCTAATACTCCATTTAATTTTTTAAAAAATTATCTTCTTTAGCCAGTCACCTGTTGAAGGGCATTTGGGCTGTTTCCAAGACTTAGCTGTCACAAACTGAGCTGCTATAAATGTGAGTGCACATATATCACTATGATATGAATCTTTTAATTTTTTGTATATATACCTAGCAGGGAAATAGTGGGATCAAATGGGACCTTTAACCTTAGTTTTTTGAGGACTTTCCACATTGATTTCCACAATGGCTGTACCAGTCTACACTCTCACCAACAGTGGAGAAGGGTTCCTTTCTCCTTACAGCCCTACTAGTATTTGTTATTGGTTGATTTCATGATAGCAGCCAGTCTTTGTGGAGTGCAATGGAATCTCGGTGTTGTTTTCATCTGTATCTTTCGAATGATCAGCGATGTTGAACTTCTTCAGATGTTTTATAGTGCTTTCATTTCTTCATCTGAAAAGTGTCTGTTCATGTCAGATGCCCATTTTTGAACCGGGTCTTTAAAATGGAGCAGAGCTAGCTGGGTGTGGTGGCTCACTCCTGAAGTCCCAGCTCTCCAGGGGCAGAGGCAGGAGGATTGCTCTGAGTTCAAGGCTAGCCTGGGCAACCTAGTGAGTTTGGGGCCAGCCTGAAATCCAAAGCAGGACCCAAAATACACAAACTTCAGGGAATGGATACTGACTGGAGGAAAAGAGAGGATGAAGAGACAAAAGAAGAATAAAGATACCCAGCAGCAACAGGCAATCAGGAAATTATTTTCCCTCTCCTGTAAAAATAAGAGCGATTGAGAGAAGAAAAAAATCCCCAAATTGGGGAGACTTAGCAACACGACAGTAGATGAATAAAAAATAAAAGAGAAGGCAGAAAGTGAGAAAAAATGAAAAAAACCCAAAAAACAAATAACAACAAACCCCAAAAAACCACCAGTAGCAGCAAAGGAAGAAAAAGAACAAATCCAATATGCAGAGGCCTGGACTCACCGCCTCCCATAGACAAGATGGGCAGCAGCACACAGACAGGAGTTAGCCAGTCACAGGGAAATAGCCGTAGCCTACTGTACATTCTCTGGCTTCTGGCTAAGGTGACTGCCTTACTTCAGCTCAAGGAATTCCTGCAGGGGTCAAAATACAGCCGCCCTTCCCTAAAGTGAGTCCACCGTCGGTCCTGTAGGTGGTGGTGGCCCTGGAAAGTCACCGACAGCTGTAGTCCCCAGATCTTTACTGTTCCAGTGGGCAACCCCTCACTGCAGACAGGGAGCTGGGGCACGGGGGTGCGATGCGGTGATCTGGAGGGCAGGGAGCCGGAGCTGCGGGGATGGGCTGTGGCAGTCTTACGGCTGGCACTCTTGTGGGCTGAGTCAGAGGTGCAGCCCTGGAGCCGGCGCGGGGATGGATCCTCATTTCACTAGGGCGGTGGGCAGCACTGGACCAGTGCCAATCCTCTGTCCAGAACCAAGGTATTGTCTATGTTGAAGACAGCAGCTGCTTCTGTCTTGTGTGGCCGCTGCTTCATGCCACCAGCCGGTTTCTCCGTGGGAGTCTCAGGGAGAGGGGGCTCAGCCCTTTTCACTGAAATTTTTCTTTTCACTCTCTGATTTCTGCCTTCAGTTTTCTTTGGGTCTTGGGGACCCACTTCCTTCTTTTTTTTTTTTTTTTTTTTTTTTTTTCCTTGAGCTACTATATTCCAGTTTGGGAGGGATAAATTGCAGAGAGACTGTTTCTTTGCTTTCAGCCCTCCTCCATCTTCCCGGAAGCTCCTGTGTTTTTATATGTGGAACCACTACATTGCTACCACAGAAACACTAGCATAAAAATTAGGAGACTTGATTCTTGGCCCTAATTCTGCCACTAATCTGTCTTGTTATATACACAAAAACTCAATTGTAAAACCTACGAGAAGACTTTATTTACTATCAATTCTCAGAGCCTAGACCAGCGGCTGGACTACATTAAAAGTTCAGTCAATATTTGCTAACTGAGTAGATGCATAGAAGACAGAAACCGAAGTCACACTGACGAAACAGGACATTGTGCCAGGATCTCTTGTCATCTATTGAGTTGCGATTTAAAGATCATTCTCATTAAAACTATCAGCATCTTCATTCTAAAATCTTATTTTCTATTTGATTTCTTCTGTAGCAAAACCAGATGTCAAGGGACTGAAAAATTCAGTAATGTGTAATTTAAAAAATTTAGTAAATAAGAGATGTTTTGCCATTAATCCCCATCAAAATCCTCTTGCTTACAAAGAACAATTATCTCCTTTTTATGCAGTTATGAAATCCTCTTTCAGTCATGTTCCCACTGGCACTAACATGGCTGATTCAATGTCTTGAATCAATTTAAAGCATTGTTGTTCACCGCTGTTTTACTTTGTGAAAGAACTAGAACTCACCCTGTGAAAGAGCCATGGAACCCGTGGACACATCGGAATAGTTTTATGAGCTTGCCTTTCTATCGGATGGCGACTGGCAAGAACATTTGCCATATATTTTTGTCAACTTCATGACAAAGACACTCATAGGGGAGGACAGCCAGAGCTGCTTCAGAAAAGTAACAACGATGGCACAAGAGAGCTCAAAGTGAATAGGGAATGAGGATGGAGTTGTGTCTTACGCTGGTACAAATCCCCATTACGGAGTGCAGTCATGGTGCGTGTATGTAATGTCCCAATAGAGATTTCAATTAAAAAAAAAGGGAATAGGGAGTGTCTTGAGGACATTAATATTAACATGTACTTAATGAATAGTAATTTTTTTTTTTTTTTTTTTTTTTTTTTTGGTTTTTTGAGACAGGGTCTCGCTTTGTGGTTCAGGCTGGCCCTGAGCTCAGCCTCCAACTCACATCACAATCCTCCTGCCTCTGCCTCCCGAGTGCTGAGATTACAGGCGTGAGCCACCACGCCCGGCACTGTGGTATGTGGTACTGGTTGCTGCTGGGTGTGGGTCCACACCCAGTATTGTTATGTGGTTACCGGGGAATCGAACCCGGGTCCTTGCGCTTGCAAGACAGGCGCCGGAACCACTGAGCTAACTCCCCGGCCCAATGAATAGTAATTTTTTGCAATGAAACATTCATCATATATTCTGATCGTTTTGTATTATTGTATTAGATGGAGAATAAATGCTGTTAATGTTTAGAGGATCAATCGTAAAGGTGGAGCAGCAGGTTGAAAGATCTTCTAAAGGGGAGAGTCAATGATGCAAGGAACGACAGACCCTCATAGACACCCCGCTTCTATTATAACATTTTAACATTAGAAAAATAGAGCAATATAAAGAAGGCATATTTGGTTTCCATTCTTTGAAGATGTCAGGCCCTTTTCAAGTGGTGCATGTCTAACTTTATTTAATCAAAGATAAGCACTCTGAGGGTTCTGTTCAATGGCTATTTTAAAGAAACGGGTACTTGCCTTCTGCTCCAGACCGCGCTCCGCTGTTTCTGCAATCTTGACTCCGGGTGCCATCATTGCAGTAGCAATTATTTTGGCTATCGCACACCTAGGATCATTTAAAAAATTTTAAGTGACAAAAAATACTCTGCATTGAAAGTCAAACTCTGAAATAGATTTGTTTTTTATCTAAACATAGTGATCTTATTTGTGTGATTTCTTGAGATAATCCCACAAAATGAGTATTTTATTCAACCAAAACACACGCAGAAATGCACAAAAGATCTTTAAAGTGAAGCCCATATTTGCATCAAGAAATTTAACACCCCCCAAAGGAAATCTAACACCTTCAAATGTTTACCTATACATGAAAATCACACACCATTTAAGTTCTGACATGAGCACAGCCTCTCGTTCTGCCGTTGAAATGGCTCCTGAGTACCTGCGTACCTGTCTCCCCGCTTCCCTGTGCAGTGAGGTGTTGGTACTTTGAAATATCTGCACCTATAAACGAGGCCTAAACCCTCCCCAAGCTGGATGTCAGACACCATCTAGCATTAATAGGCCTTTAACCAGGACAGGCTTTTGTCTGCATTGGCTGACTTGATTTTTAATTGGTTAAGAGTAGGAAGTGATGGTGTCAACAGATGAGAAATGTAACATACTAATTAAATAAGAACAATGAGCATATTTATTGTGCTTCCCTTCTCTGAGCACTTTAAGTCGATTTACTCACCAAGTCTCCCAACAGCCCCCTGAGAGGTGACTGTTATTACCCGCTCTTTACACATGAGAAACTGAGGCACACTTATTTAAATTTCCCGGAGTCTAACAGGAGGTAATTATAGACAGTCTAGATACAGAGGCCTTGATTTTGTCCATTAAACTGTGCGTCCACTCGAAATAATATAAAACATTCAACTTCTAGGATTTTATTAAAGCTTTAATATTAGTGTAAGAACGTGAGTATTTTACCCTGAAACCTAACAGTATTTTACAAAAGTGAAGTTCCTCTCAGGAGACCGGTGATGTCAGTAGGGTGCACCATCACCTCTGCCTAGGTCACGCCACTGGCTGTCTTCACGTTTCCACGTTGTAAAGTGACTAAGTTGCTGCATGCAATTAGTAAGTAGAGAGACGTCTTAAAACTTGAAACTTATATCTCTCTTTCTAAAACTTCTGCCCATTAGTTTATCATCCACTGATAATTGCCACTTTATTTCTTCTACTTAATTGTATAAGGAAGACATTTTCTTCTTCCCCACTCATTTGCAATAGTATAACAAACGCTGTAATAAACATCTAATACCTTTATTATGTTTTAATTAATTGTACATTGTATTTTATTCAATGAACCACATTTCATATTTTATATAGAACCACATTCTATATTTTGTGTCTGGACAGTGGAAGCTTTGGTTTTAATTTTTAACTTATATTTTTAATGTTCACAAATAACAGTGGTAAATGTTTATGGAGCATAAGGCAATACTTTATCACATAAGGTACCAATCAAAGGAGACAATCAGAACTTCTGTTTTCCCACTAAATTAGTTTCCCAGATTAGTTTGTGATGATGGCATTCAACTCCTTCCTTCTAGTGTGTCCTAAGCTGTAGAGAGGTTACTGTGAACTGTATGCACTCCATGATGCTATGGAGTACTAAAATACGTTTCTTCTCCATAACCATTCTTGGGCATCTGTTACCCAGCCCACCTCCCTCTCCCTGGCCCTGACCTCTGCCAACCACTGCTTTACATTCACATGGTCCATTTCCAGCATGTGTGTAGGGGGCAGGGCACGAGGTGTACAAGTTTGACTTAACTGTCCTCCAGGTCCATTTGTTTGGCTGCGCTTTGCTTTTTATGGCTGAATAGTATTCTCTTGTCTATGCCACATTTTCTTTACCTATCCATCCATTCTTTTTGATAATACGAACACTGACTATATCAATTAATCCATGGGTGATTTTACTTTTTCTTTTTGTATTTCTTCTTCAATTTCTCTCATCAGTGTTTTATAACTATCATTGTAAAGGACTTTTCACTTCCTTCATTAGATCTATTCCTAGGTATTTTTTATAGCTTTTGAATGAGATTCCCTTAGTTATTTATTTCTCAGCAAATATACTATTAGTGTATAGAATACTAATTTTTATATATTGATTTTGTATCATGCAATTTTACTAAATTTATTTATTGGCTATAGTAGTCTTTCGATGGAGTCTTTGGGTGTTTCAATAAAGACAGTCATTCTTCCTCCAAATAGGAGCACTTTTATTTCCCCCTTTCATAGGTTCATGCTTTTTATTTCTTCCTCCTGCCTAATTTCTCGGAATAAAATTTCCAGTGCTAGACTGAGTAAGAGTTGTGAATCTGGACCTCCTTCTTTTTTAGCAGCTCTTTGGGAATACACAAATTAAGAGCTGAACTGTTTAACAGTAAAAATTTCTCCTCTGAAAAATCTTGCAAAGAAAATGAGAAGATAAACTACAGACTTCAAGAAAATATTTACAAAAGACATATTCAGATACAGTACTATTATACAAAATAAATAAAATTACTTAAAAATCTAAAATAAGAAAACAAGCAATCCAATTTAAAAATGGCAAAGGCATGAAGAGACCTTTCACCAGGTAAGATACAGAGGGCAAATAAGTACATGAAAAGATGTTCTCCTACACCATGTGTCACTTGGGAAATACAAATCACAGCGACAGTAAGATGCCAGTCCAAAACTGTTAGAATGGCCAAAATACAAAACATTAACATAAAAGCCTGGCTAGATGTGGAACAAGGGTGACTCTCATTTCTAGTGGGATTATGAAGTGCTGGGGCCACTTAAAAAGATATATTGGCAGTTTCTTACAAAATGAGGCATACTCTTATTACAGACTGTTGAGTCAGGGAAAAATATTATAGCCGATCAGATAGGGTTATGTCCTCGAGACAGTCAGAACAAAGGGGAACCCGTCATCACTGCGGCTAGAGTCACATCTAATGGAGACAGGGCCTTAAGATAAAGACATATACTTCCTCTAAGGAAAAATACTGGGTATAATGAATCTAGACAGACATCAGTTACTCTGGTGGGTGATCAGAGACCTCCAGATCCATCATTAGCTGAAGAAGTCCTCATCCTTTTCCATGCATACTTGTTACGAGACTCGAGTCCCCACTGGGCACTATAACCGAAGTGACTATCTGTTTAATCTTGTTGGTTGATCATGGGTGTGAGATGGGCAAAGATAAATTTTAGGCCAGTTAACACACTATACGTGATACCAGTGGGCTCATGCCATCAAATATCTGTTACAAACATAGATTCTTTGTCAAAACCAAGAGTGAATTCCCATGTAAACGAACTCTGTGTGACGAGGTGAGCAGCCACTGTTAGTTACAAAAACCTGACCCTCTGCTGTGAGACACTAGAAGTGGAGAAGCGGAAGTGAAGAGTTTGTACAAAATCTATGTACTTTCACTTGTTTGCTGTGAATATAAAGCTCCAAAACCCCCCCAAAGAATAGTCTTAAAAAGACAGACAAAAATCAAGCTTTTCATAGTTCCATGTATTCACAAAGGCAAGTCATCTTCCCTTTGTGAACAAATTTAGTTATTTATTAAAATATTTTGCAACAGTGTCCAAGCAGAACCTTTTAAACGTCATCAGCATTTCAACCCAATACAAAGTGTTGAGTTGATTGCTCAGTTCAGTTCCAAACAGAAGCTTGTATAGAACAGCAACCTCACAGATAGGTTAACAAGTGATGTCAGGAAGCGTCCAAGAGACATGCCTCAAGGAGGTGGTGCTCACTTACCCCTTTTCCAGAGCATTTAAATGAACATCGTGTGAATGCGTCCCTCATGGGTTTCGACTCTACACATTGGCCATGCATACAGATCTAAAGAATGACATACAGAAACGTTTTGCTTTGTTTTTTGTATTTGTTTTGGTATTGGGGACTGAACTCAGGACCTTGCACTGGCAAGGCAGGTGTGGTGCCACTGAGCTAAATCCCTGGCCCAGAAACATAATTCAGAAGGATTGAGCCACCGTGATTAGCAACTATCTAAAATAAAACCACGACTATTCACACGCTATCTTTCTCAGTACTGTTTGCTGTACTCTTCTAAGGTCAGTATGTCGTAGTTTCATTTTCATTTAGTTGTAATTATTTTTAAGTGTCTCTGGAAAGTATTTTTAGGCCCATGGGATATTCTGAAGTGCCGACCAATCTCCAAATATTTGAGAGGTTTCCCATGAGACTCTGATGTATGCAGGGGGCTCGGGGCGGCAGTGACGTGTCAGGGCAGCTCAGCGGATGACGTGGAAAGAACACAGGGTCTCTCAGTATCTTTGCTGTGAACCTAAACTTTTGCTAAAAACATAAAGTATACTTTTAGTGAAATTTTCAGCATGATTCATGGCAGAAAAGTGGAAGATTTTCATAAAATTACAATTGACCATAACAAAAGTATCATGACCAAATCATTACTTCTCACTGAAATACTATGACGTTTGAAAAGTATTTCTTAGCACAGGTGAGAGAGTGCTCAGTACTTACTGCACGCAAATCAAAATTTTTATAGCAAAAAAAAAATTTCGTATAATTATGGCCATATGTTCAGTTTTCATTGAGCTATTACTCGTGTCTCCTAAATACTTAACACGATAAAACAAGTACTTTGACTAAAACATAATAGATATGTATATTATAGAATTATGTCTATTATGTTTATTATGGAATGAAATAAAAATCAAAATTTTTAGATTTTAAATTATAATAATCAGAGTAGGGATATATTCCCGACTTTATGATTTATAGAAATCACAACTTCCCTAAAACGCAAATTTTCTTTCTTGAATATTTTTCTTATATTATTTATTTTAAAAAGGGGCATTTTTCGAGTCAAAAGAAAGTAATGAATGTGAGAATTATTTACTTCTAAATATACAGCATAAAACGACTCTCTCCGAAGAAAAGCCTTCACAAAATGTCTTCTAACACCAAACAGCTTAGCCCTTTTAGGCCACTAATATGCGAGGATTACGTGGGTGGGGGCTCCCACCTGTCATCCCAGCACTCGGGAGGGAGGCGGAGGCAGGAGGATTGCTGTGAGTTCAAGGCCAGCCTTGAACAGTGAGCTCAGGGCCAGCCTGAACTACAAAGCGAGACCCTGTCTCAAAAAACAAAAACAAACAGAAAAGAAAGTTGCCAGGAACGTTTCATCATGTCTGATTTATTGTATAAATAAAAACTATGTGGTAAAAGTTACTTTCAAATGTTATCTCTGAGAACTTTCCATTTGTAATCAAAAGGCTCACCGACCTTTATAGTCCAGACAAAGATATGCTCAGAAATGAAATATTTTGAAGTAAATTTATGTTTTCCCCAAATTTCAGTTGGTTTTAGAAATAACAAGTTATAATGCTAACGATAGTAACAGCCAAACTACCTTTAGCTTTTACTATGTGCTAGGCATTCTGCTATGTGAAGAATACCCTGCACACTGTTAGGTTGTTTGACTTTCACAATGGCGTTATACTATCCTACTGTTATCCCTAATTGACATACAGTTAAGCATCTGAGACTGGTTACATAACTCCCAAAAAAGTCAAACAATAAGAGGCAAAGATTTTACTTCAACTGCACTTATCTACACTGTGCACTAACCCACAGGACGGCCCAGGCATACGTGCCTATCATTGTGATATGTCAGCTTGGTTGGAGTCACATCTGTGATTATCATTGTGATATGTCAGCTTGGTTGGAGTCACATCCGTGATTATCATTGTGATATGTCAGCTTGGTTGGAGTCACATCCGTGATTGCTATTGTGATATGTCAGCTTGGTTGCAGTCAAGACACCTAGCAATTGAGTTCTGGGTTTGTCTGCAGATGACTGACACATACGCCAGCAAAGTGAAGTCAGAAGACGCATTACAGTTCTGAGTGGCAGCAACCAATAGACATGTAGTCTGGATAGAATGAAAAAGGGAAATAAGGCCGTTCTGGCTTTTCAGGAGCGCTGGCTCTTAGCAGACGTGTCGTTTGCCGCCACTGCCTGTGGATACCGCTGCTCGGGTCTCCAGCTCCTTCAGCCTTTCCACAGAGACAGGATCGGCCGCTCTCTGCTCAGCACCAGGTCTTCGCCTCTGGACTGTGCGGTGGCACTTTATCCCATTTGCTCTGTGTCTTCCATCCAGCGTGTGGATGATCACTATGGATTCCCTTGATCCTGTATGCCTAATAAATCCTCTTGCATAATTGTATGTCTATTTATTTTTTTCTATTGATTATATTCCTCTCAGCACCCCAACCAATACAGGATATCTTAAAAAGTGGAATTCCTTCTTTTTTCTTTGAAGAAAAGTATATTTACAGGCTGTAAAATGCTCAGCCCCAGTATATTGTTCCCCAGAGCCCTCTTTCCCACTTCAGCCAGGTATGCGTGGGGTACCCTTGTCCATAACACTGAAATTCTAAAGCTAATAAAACAATCCCATTTCTCTCTTACTATCCAGAGGCCAATTAAACCTACCATTTTTTCCATCAAATATTTAGGGGGTCACATAGAAATTATATGCAAATATTGATGAAGGTAATGAATAAAACTATATTCTTAAAAAGTATTTTAAGCTATTTACCCGGCCAATATCACATGTGATACCATTGGTTATTTTATACGGATCTCGATCTCTATGCGAGAGGTCGACTATATTGATGCATACGTTGTCTCGTACAAACATGTAAGTCACAGCAACGTTTGGACTAATATAAGGAGTTTTAACTGGATAAGTACAAGTTAGTCTTGAACAAAGGAGGTTCCTGCAAGCATAATAAATGATATAGTTATTATATATCAGGTATTTATGAGGAATGCTTATATTTTCTTACTTTGACAAAAATAAAAGTCCCCCTATTTATGCCAATGTACTTAGGGAAACTGTGACAGACTGATATTGACCTTTTTGAAAAATCCACTGATCTAAATTAATCTTTCAGTGGTGCTAATGGCCTTTTATTCACCCTGCAGATTTTATATAACCTGTCATATAATAAATTCACTTCAGTATTTTATATCCCCCATAGAACAAAATACTGTTACCTCTACCACCAAGAACCTCATGGTCTAGCATTAAATCTGATATAAATTCATTTAAAATGAATGAAATAAATGAAGTAAATCCTTTCTGAAATTTAAGACAGACATGTGCTCTAACCCTGTCAGTTACAGAAAACCTCACAGATAGTACACCAGCTCAGTCAGACTTACACAACAGCCTGCTCTCAGTGGGAAGAGAAAGGTATTTCTTAACAAACTGAAGACGCCTACAAGTATATTGTTTGTTTGCCAATATCCAAATTTCAGAATTATATGGATATGTTTTCCTGACTGCTGTCGCTCCCACTGTCTGGCACACGGCACTTGTAAGTAAAGCATAGGAGAGCGCGCTCTTCAGACGCAGGGACACTGAGCTGGTGTGCAGACATCTGCGCAGCTTTCTCCCGGGCCAGCAGCCACGTGGATGGGAGTGCTCTCTCAGTAGCTCGAAATCAGTACACCTGGACAGAAAACAGCCGTGGCTATGCAAGTTTGATTTTTAGGTTAGATTGGGGAGCATAATGATCATCTATATACAAGAAAGGCTTTTCAAATAGGTAAAATTTTATAAAACACAAGGAAAATGACCAGACGCGAAATCTGGTTTGAGATTCACTGACATACACAGGTGATACCTGAAATTAAAGACGCGTGCAAAAGAGAAACAAGACATTGAAATGAGACGTCAGATGGCGTGCGTGTGTGTCCAACACACCTCCACTCGCAGCGGGTGTGATCTCCGGGTTTCCTGCCGCAGTTCCCAAACATATCTCCATGGTTATTCACTTCTTCATAGCAAGCGAATGGAGCCTTCTCGGACCCTGTCCAAGTTAGAAATACATTCTGAAACACTTATGTTTCTCCTTCCCCCTGCTCTCTTTTTTTATGTTTCCATTCTTATTTAACCCAGTTTTCCTCGTGGGATTGTTAAAAGCAAAGCGAAAGGTATTAAGGCTCACAGATACATCACAGATGCTTCTATTTCAGTTACAGGACTCCTTGTCAGCAAGACACTCACGTCAAGACTGACAGCTCATCCTCGACTTCTCTCTTCCTGGATTTCCCTCGATTTCTCTCTCTGCCTCCAGCGGCGGCCCTGGTCTCCCGGACAGGCCTCCTCAGCGAGCCTGCACAAGGCCCCTCTCCCCGCCGCCATCCTCCCTTCTCTGTAACCACCACTGTGCCGTGCTGTTCCCTGACTCCCTGCGCACACTCTTTACTCATACTTCTCCAAAATATAAATCCTAACGATCTTTTTACAAGCAACAATAACAACAAAACCAAGGTCTCAGTTTTGTATCTCCCTGCTGGCTTACCATCACACCGAGAAGAAATAAAATCCAGTTTTCTACCATGAGATTTCCTCAGCAGATTCACTCACCTGCTACATTTTACCCAAATGGGCCTTTACCCTTAAGGACACTAAACTCGTAGTATCAAAATACTGGCTGTTTTTATCTGCCTGAAATGTCCTTTTCCAAATCAGTCCTTGACTGCTTCCTTCTCAGTGTTCAGTTTTCTCCTGAAATTTCATTGTCAGAGAAAAACACTTTTTTAATTCAGTATCTAAAGCAGCCTCACATTCGTGAGGACCCTGTTTTTTGCTGTTAGCTTTTACTTGCTTCTTTGTTCTGGATGTTTGGTGTTTGTATCACTACAGTCATCACCACCATGAGACATTTTAGTGACTGGTGATTTGTTTCTTAGTATTATTTTTGTCTGCTCCTTTCACTAGACAGTGCTTGACCTATTGATGGTGCCAAAGGAGGGCTTATCATATTAATTTTTTAAAGAACCTCTACTCTAAGTAGCCATATCTTATGATTTATCTTTCTGATGGAAGTGAGCACTCTAAATCAGGACCTCCAACTCAAATTATGCCTGTTCTACTCTGTGGTAAGTCTTTAGTTTATGCTTCCACTCTCCCTCTTCATAGAGGAACTGAATTTGTAGGCTGGCCCTGAGCTCACTATGTAGCCAGAGAAATTATTTTCAGAATAAAATTGGAAATAAATTCCTTAGAAACTTTTTCTAATGCAAACTCAGAAATCTCATTAGTTTCACTTTGATAGCCCCCTGAATTTTTTTTTTTTTTTTTTGAGACAGGGTCTCGCTTTGTGGTTCAGGCTGGCCCTGAGCTCAGCCTCAAACTCACATCACAATCCTCCTGCCTCTGCCTCCCGAGTGCTGGGATTACAGGCGTGAGCCACCACGTCCGGCACTGTGGTATGTGGTACTGGTTGCTGCTGGGTTGAGTCTCCACACCCAGTATTGTTATGTGGTTTCCGGGGAATCGAACCTGGGCCCTTGCACTTGCAAGACAGGCACCAGAACCACTGAGCTAACTCCCCGGCCCAGCCCCTGAATATTTTTAATTGAAAGAAGAAATAACAATCCTCCATTTTTCAAGGAACTTACAGGTCGAACCAATTTAAATTTTTCATAAATGAATGATAACAAATGAAAGTAGAACTGTTTCTCATGGCTTCAGACTGTCTTAATAGATATCAAGAATAAATAATACATCTGCAGAAAAAGATGGAATTGTAACTTCTTGTGAAATCTTGCCTCTTGGCATCAATAAAACCATTTGTATTATCCATTATGCTCTTTGTCGCCTGTAAATTAAGGTGCTTACTACTACAGCAAAGCATAACTATTAGAAGGTGTATCCTACATACAACTTTAGCTGACACTACAGGAGAGGGGAAAGCTAGGGTGGAAACTGGCAGCAGTCCCTCAAGACCCATTCCCCTTTTTTCCTTTTTATTTGTGCAACTTTTCTATTATTATCAGTACACATAGGCAAAAAGATTTTTAAAAAACACATTTCTCAGACTCCCATGGGACTGATTGTGTTCATGTGATTAGATTTAGGCAAGTAGTCTGAACAAACTTTATGTGAGAAGCTTCCAGGGTGAAAGCTGGTTACACTTTTATTTTATCTCCTTCATTCCAAGGTCCACTTCCGGACTGCATGTGGGGAAACCTTTCACCAAGCACGAGAGATGGACTAGGGAAAATAAACAGCATAGATTCTGGAATAATATCGTAGGGTAATACTTGCTTCATTTTGGAATCTTAGGAGAGAGGTTTTAGGCAAAACCTTGTCTAAAAAACAAATAAACAAACAACAGCAAGGGGAGTTATATTTATATGAGATACACCAGACTTGAGGTAAAAAAATACTATAATCAAGATGGAACACATTATGCAATCGTAAGGGGCCAGTACAGCAAAGACCAAGTAAGTCTCAGACCTTCTTTGGATTAGAAGTGTTACTATTTATTCAATTTTTTTCCTCATTCTTGATGTACCCAGACTTTCTGTTTCTCTATAATGTAAGCCTGGTAGTATTTACATTTCAAATCTTTTAGTTTCTCAAGATAATCTAATTTGTTCACGAAAGTCTCTTCTGATCTATATTTTTCTGGTATTAATTGTAATATATCCTTTGTTCCTGACTTTGTTCTAGACCTTTTTTCTTCCTTAGTCTAGTGTGATTTCATATATCTGATTGATTTATCTTTTTAATAAACCTAGTGTCTGTTCTTTCTATGTTGCATGATTTTTTCTTCTAACTAATTTAATCTCAGTTTAGTTTGCTCTTTCTTTCTCAGTTCCTTGAGATATGTTATCAGATGAATTACTGGAATTTTTTCTGTTTTGATGAGTACATTTATTGCTATAAACTTCCCTTGTAAGACCACTATACTTCATTTGTCTATTTTCATGTGTTTATTTTATTTCCAATTTCCATTTTAATTTCATTGGCACACTGGTCGTTCAAGAGCATGTAGTAAAATTTCCATGCATTTTAGAATTTTCTGAGATTCTACTTGATACTAATTTTCAGTTCTTTATCACTGTGGTCAGAAAAGATAGTGTGATTTTGGCGCTCTTAAGTCTGTTCACTTTTTGTGGCCTAACATAACACTTCTCATGAAATAGGTTCTGTGTGTACTTGAGAGGAGCACATGTTCTGTTAATATAGGATGTTTTGTGCCAGCCTGCTAGGCCTATTTGGTAGGAAGTGCAGTTAAATTCCTGTGCTTCTTTCCTGTCATCATCATCTCTGCTATTGAAAGTGATAAGTTGAAATTCCTCACTCTTGCCGCACAGTGTCCTCTTTTCTTTCATATCCATTGATATCTACTTCATACCTTTCAGTTTTCTGATGTTGGGTACTTGCCTAACTACAGCTATGAGATCCTGATGAGGTGCCATTTCATTATTTCAGCGTGGGATGTCTTTTCCATCTGTCAGGCTCCAGGTCTGTGCATCTCAGAGCTGAGGTTACTCCCCAGCACGAGGCACAGATGCAGGCCTTCCTCACAGTCTGAAGAATGACTACACAGGACGCCACAACACTCTGGACAAAGGGAGTGGGCTCATTTTCGGAGTCTGTGGTTTCAGTGCACACAAAGTGGATACTCCTGTGCTGCAGAGATGGAATCCACAGCTTTATGCAAAAGAAGCAGGAACCCACAGCAGCAATAATCTTGCTGCATCCCCGAGTTCTAGAGACAGACAATATGGGCACAGTGCTTGCATAAAAAAAGTAGCAAATTTCTACTTTTAAGTTTTTGAGGACATACTTATAGACCTGAGTGTGCAGGGTGGGTGTGAGAGGAGGAGCCACCGTTTCAGGGTCCGCAGTGTGTAGAAGGCAAGATGCCAGCAGTTTCAGAGCTACAGTCGTCCCACCGTGGCTGTTTGGGAGTGGGATGAGTGCACCGACATATTTCCTTCTCCAGGGGTGCAGGGGAAACAGCTATGGGTGACTTCCAGTGTCTTCTGCAGAGCGACACAATGGAGGCCACACCAGCACCCATTGGCTGGTACTAAGATCCCCTCTGTTCTTCGTTTCTACCATCTTGAGGTAGCTCAGGTAGTCTACATGGCAATGCCATCTCTGCAAATGGAGACTTTCTTTTTGCACCACTGTGTTACTTTAGCTTCTTAAACGAGCTCTCCTGACGCTCTTTTTCTTTCATTCCTACATAGCTGATACTTTAGTTTATCATATGTGAGAGAGTGAAGGCTGGGGTCTCCCTGAAAGTCAGCACAATGGAGGAAACAATCATCAGAGTGAAAATCCGCCCAGAAAAAATCTGAGAATATCTTCTAAGGGGTTATTTTCCCAGGGTCTAAGGAACCCATACAACTCAAAAGTAATAATAACAATAGTAACAATAATTATAATCACTTGAGTGAAAAATAAGGAAGAAAATGAATAGAAATTTATCCAGAAAAGAATTGCAAATTACCTACAGGTATTTTAAAAACTGCTCAACATCACTAATCACTAATAGTAGAGAAGCATCACAATGAGATCTGACCTCACAGCACTGGAATGACTATCACCAAAAAACAAAAGGTAACAATATTGTCCAGTACGTGGAGAATGGCAAGCCTTGTGTTGTGCATTATTGTTGGCAGAAACATACAAATTGGAGTAGATTATATGGGAAACAGTATGAAGTTTCCTCACAAAACTAAAAATAGAATTACCTTATGAGTGAGACTCTCTGGGCGTCCATTCAAAGAAGTGAGACCACTGTTCGAAAGGATACATGTACCTACCCATGTTCATGACTACACTAAATAGCAAAGATTTGAAAACAACTTGAATGTCTGTCAACCCAAGGATAAATAAAATATGACAGTGATTATGTATAAAAATATCAACACAATGAAATAATATTCAGCCTTTCTTACAAAAAAGAAATGTTGATGTTTCAGAAAAAATATGGAAGGATGAGCCTAGAAGATGTTGTGCTAAATAAAAGCCAGATTTCAAAAGATAAATACAACATGATCTCATGTGTATATGGAATGCAAAATCTGCAAATTCATGGAAGCAGAGAGAATGGCAGCTATTTGACCCTTTTATTTCCCTACTAGGGATATACATGAAAGAATTACAAGGTCCATATCACAGGGACATATGTGCACCTGTGTTCACAGCAACTCAATTTATGATTGCTAAATCTTGGAAACAGCCCAAATGCCCATCAACCAGAGACTGGACAAAGATATTTGTTTTTATAAAATGGAGTATTACTCTGCCATAAAGAATGATAAGTCTGAGTCATTCATACTTAAATGGACGTAGCTTGATAACTTACTCATAAGTGAAATAAATAGGACTTGATGTGGTAAATACCATATCTTTTCTCTGGTATGAGAATCTGAAGATATAAATGAGCTCTAGAATGTATAATAAGAAGACATGAAATACAAAATATTCAAAGGGTAAAGGGTAGGGATAAGTAATGAGGGGAAAGAAAAAATGTGATGTTGAAAAAAGAAATAAAGCTTATGTATATAAGGGGTTAGGAGATTGTAGGGTGAATACAGGAATGGAAAAAAAGAGAATTAAGTTGTGTCATGTCATACACTGGTACAAATTCTCAATGTTGAATGTAGTCATGATGTGTATATAAAAGGTACCAATAAAGAATTCAACTTTTTAAAAGAGCTGAAACAGGGAAAGAATGAGAATTTGTTGGTCAATAGGTACAAAGTATCAGTTACACAAAATAGGTTTAGGATATATACAGTATAGCATAGTGTCTGTAATAAATAATACTGGATTGCCTACTTGAAATTGGCTGAGAAAATAGATCTTAAGATATTTTAAAGGGAAAAAAAGAAAATGGTAACAATGTAAAGTAATATTTTAATTTGACTGACTGTGGTGAATATCTTGCAGTGCATCATAAATCAACACATTAAGTCATATATACCTGGAAATATACTATTTCTATTTGCCAATTATATGTCAGGAAATATGGAAAAATTAATGCAAACATTACACAAAAGTAAATATACATATATATTTCATGTATCTTTGTTAATGTTAGCAGAAATATAGAGCACCAACTAATTTATGTATTACCTACTCCAAAGACATTTGCACAATGTAAGTCAAGATCCTGGCACATTCCAGAAAAACACAAAAATTCTTTTCTGCACGTTTGTCCATTTTTTATAACTATGTTGTCTGGACAGCTTGCTGAATTTCCAGTACAGTTCTCAGGAATATCACATTCAGGATGCAAAGCGGCTCTGCATATAGTAGATGATGGTTTAAACTAATAAACAAAAATACAAAGTATAAATCATGATATATAATGTTTGTACTTTTCAATATTTCTTTTAAACTTATGACATGCATACTGAATTCACAAATATCAGACCAATCATTAAAAATGAAGTTGCTATAAAATTGGAAATAAAATATGTATATATATACATATATACATACATATAATATGTATATGTATACATGTATATATGTATATATATATGTATATATATATATATATATATATATATATATATATATATGAAAAAGAAGAAGAAAAATCTGACAATGTTACCAAAATTTTTTTAGCTTTGGAAAATTATTCTTTTGGGGTGAAAATATTTATTCAGGTCAATTTCCAAATAAAATATATGTATATAAACTACAATTTGTGTATTGTTTTGGTTTGGTGCTTTTGTTTTTTGCAGTACAAAGGACTGAACCCAGGATTTTCTCACTGAACTGTATCCCCAAACCTTTTTTTATTTCGAGACATAGTCTCACTAAGTCACTGAGTTCCACAGGCTAACCTTGAACCTCTGACTCTCTGGCCTCCAAGGCTCAAAGTCCTGGTACTGCAGGCAGGCACCATCACACCCTCTCAAACTACCACAACTTGTTAATACTTGCAAATGTTAAGTGTAAAATACTTAAAAAGCATATGACAAATGTGAAACATAAACAACTGAGAATGAATGAAGGAAAACAAAGCAGAGCATAAAGAAAAGTTTAAGTCTGGGAGCACGTGGGAGACTTTTCATATAATCTTTCTCCTGAATTATGTTATCCTTCATCAGTTTTTAAATTTTATTATTTTATTTGTATAAGAATCTTAGGCTAGGGGCCGGGGAGTTAGCTCAGTGGTTCCGGCGCCTGTCTTGCAAGCGCAAGGGCCCGGGTTCGATTCCCCGGTAACCGCATAACAATACTGGGTGTGGAGACTCACACCCAGCAGCAACCAGTACCACACACCACAGTGCCGGGCGTGGTGGCTCACGCCTGTAATCCCAGCACTCGGGAGGCAGAGGCAGGAGGATTGTGATGTGAGTTTGAGGCTGAGCTCAGGGCCAGCCTGAACCACAAAGCGAGACCCTGTCTCAAAAAACCTAAAAAAAAAAAAAAGAATCTTAGGCTAGGGCTGTCACAGCAACACAAAGGGAGCCCTGGAGTACTGACTGCCCTTGAGCAGTGGTTTCATGTTTGCTAAACTTGTCTATAGCTGCATCCTCACTTCTGTGAACTTTCTATCAACTTGAAATGATACATGATGAATTATGAGCTAGATGCTCAGGAAATTTTTTTTGGTGCCAGGAACTGAATTCATGGCCTTGAGCTTGCTAGTCAGGCACTGTGCTGCTGAATGCATCCTCAGCCTTAGATACTTTATGCACTGCTATGCTTCCCCCTCATTCATTCTCAGAATTTATCTTTATATTCTTTTTCTTTTTTCATTCTATTATCTTTAGAATTTATTTCTTTTCTTCAATTAAAACTTATTCTGAATTACACCTGCATTTCTAAGTATTCTCATGTCTCCTACACAGGATTCAATATATACTTTTATTTTTTGGAAGTTTTAATTTTTAATTGACTTTATAGGTATATTTTATGCATATATTATTACCCCAATCAACATTGAGAATTTGTACCAGTACATGACACGTCTTGGTTCTCATGTTTCCTATTCCCTTGCCCTCCCCACAACTTCCCACCCCTATACATACAAGCTTTGTTTCTTTTTCATCAAATTCTTTCCTTTCCCTTCTTTACTTTCTCCTACTCCTTTCCCTTTCCAACAGGGAAAGTCAAGATCCTGGCACATTCCAGAAAAACACAAAAATTCTTTTCTGCACGTTTGTCAAGAAATTTTCCCTTTCCCTTTCCAACACTTTCAATGCTGACACATTAAACCTTACTTTACAGTTTTCGCAGCATGGTCCGTCCTCGCACTGTGAGTCTGGTTTCAACTTACACTTAACGCAGCAGGCGTCGGGTCCGCATTGCTGCGAATGAACGGAAAGCACAAGAAAAGCTCACGCAACAGTACACACATTTGGAGGAGCTCCAGCTGACTGGGCTTGAATGGTGAAGTGGGAGATAAATGTTCCTGGTAGTTATAGATTTTAACTTCTCTGAAAATTTACTTCAGATCATAACATAACAGCTGATATTATATTTAACTTGCTATCCAACTAGAAAAGTGGGGAAATATATAAAGTTCTACTTTTGGAAACTGGAGATAACAGGCAAAGCGAATTACAATTCACTGGAGAAGTAAAACATGCTACAAACTCTAAGTGGGCAGCTTGCCACCAGGAACATTTTTCCAAACAGGTCACAATTATCTCAGCGACTTAAAGACAGAGATGAGCATTAAAAGTTGCTGAATGTGTGAGCCAAGTTATTGGTGTACCCTGTGCCAACAATGACTGGGTATTAAGATTTCAAACAGCAGGGCGGGGATTTAGCTCAGTGGTTCCAGCGCCTGCCGTGCAAGCGCAAGGGCAGGGGTTCCATCCCCAGTAACCACATACAACAATGCCAGGTGTGGAGACTTACACCCACCATCAGTCAGTACCACATACCACAATGGTGGGCATGGTGGCTCACACCTGAATTCCCAGCACTTGGGAGGCAGAAGCAGGAGGATTGCTGTAAGTTCAAGGCTGAGCTCAGGGCCAGCCGTAACTACAAAGCGAGACACTGTCTCAAAAAAAAAAAAAAGCAAAAGACAATAAATGTGCTTACGTATAATACAGAAATAGAATATTAAATAAAACATTTCAGAAAAATAAACATAAAACCACTTGTCATTTGCTCTGCATTGCAGAAAGTGCTGAAGGCGGCCTTGCACACTAAATAAAATGATCCAAAGCGGAGCTCACGCTTGTAGCCCGGAAGTCTAGTGGCCGGGGCCGGAAGCGAGGGTAGCTTGGGCTACAGTGTGTTCAAGGCTAGTCTAAACTACAGCAGAAGATAAAAAGCATAAACTCAAATCTTCAAAAACGAACAAAGTATTCTTACAGTCTAGATAAAGACACGAGACATTTCTTTCTTTTAGGAATTTCCTTAAAATAAATATTGACTATATAACGTAAAAATTAATACTAACATATTATGAAGTTAATAATGTAAATAGAAGTACATGGTAACAATCCCATAATAACCAGAAAAGAGGGAATGATAAGTTAATGAAACATATAATAAACCTTTAAGAAAACACTAAAATATAACAAATGGGTTTTACTAATAATACATTTAAGGAGGTAGAATAGAATATCAAGATATACTCAAAAAGAGAACAAGAAAGGCAAAAATTGATAGCTAAAAAAGGAAACAAAGCCTATGCATATTAGAGGTAGAGGTTGTAGGGAGAGCAGGGGAAAGGGGAAAAATGAGAATCAACATGTGTCATGTACAGGTACAAATGCTCAATGAGGAATGTGATCATAATGTATGTATAAAAGGTACCAATAAAGTCAATTTTTAAAAAAAGAGAACAAGAGAAAAAATTTGGATAAAACAAAAGGTTAAATGATAGGTGATAAGAAATGAATTATATTAGTTATGTTAATAGATCCAATACAAAAATTCATGTAGAGATTATTAGTATAGATAAAAAGACCAAACAATATGCTACCTACAAGGAATCCACATTAACCATAAAGACAGCCACCTGCCAAAAGTAGAAAAGATGAAAAAATACAAAGTTCAGATATTAATCATAACAACTGAAGTAATTATATTAAACAGATAAGGTAAAGCATCAGGTTAAATAATATTTATCAATTATAAAGCAGGATTTTTATGATGAGTTGGTTTATCCAGGAAACATAAATTCCTAATGATATATGAACCAAGGAATAGTCCTTCCAAAACCTGGTGTAAAAATGTCAGATTAAAAAGA
>PVIR01016761.1:0-35734 GCA_004026965.1 Petromus typicus | reverse complement strand
GAGACAGACAAAGAAAAAACCAAGTAATCAGAACAAAGGCACAACAGAGCATTCAGTACCAACTTCCAAACACAAGATAAAGAAGGAGAAAACAAAGCACTATATGAAACAAGCACAGCAGCAAAGTGCTGACTTCATGCACCTATTATGTATTATGTTCCAAAATCATTCCCAAAAGAGTGCAATGCTTCCAATAATATAAATAATACCACTTAATCCCACAGAAGAAAGAGATTTAATATAACTGGCGACACTTGTGGTTAACTATTTGCCTAGCTACTCTCTACCCTCCCACTCTTCTTTTCTCCCTTAAAAAAAAAAAAATGTTATGTTCAGAACATAGAATACAACATACACTACAAAAAGTTTTACTATTTAAAATTCATGAAAAAAGGAGAAAATTTATACTACAGGATAGATTCCTCAACAGTGAAGAATAAAAGTGTGCTTCTCATAAAACTCTAATACTGGCTCACCTTTTGTACATATCTATGAGTCCCCACAGAAGAAAAGGCATCTCCAGATGGCAACGATGTAGGCCAGTGTAACCGGACCTTTTCACTCTGTGACTAGAAAACATGTAACATTATGATGAGATGGTTTTCAAGTGTATTTTTTAGGTTAAGAATGAATACTATAACCCAGAACTACTAACAAACAATTAGGAAACACTTTAGTGCTTATAAACATTTAAATTATCAAACTTCTGGGCTGGGGAGTTAGCTCAGTGGTTCTGGCTCCTGTCTTGCAAGCGCAAGAACCCAGGTTTGATCCGGTAACCACATACCATACTGGGTGTGTAGACTCATGCCCAGCAGCAACCAGTACCACATACCACAGTGCCGGGCGTGGTGGCTCACACCTGTAATCCCAGCACACGGGAGGCAGAGGCAGGAGGATTGTGATGTGAGTTGGAGGCTGAGCTCAGGGCCAGCCTAAACCACAAAGCGAGACCCTATCTCAAAAAAAAAAAAAAAAAAAAAACCTTAAAAAAACAATTATCAAACTTCTTCACAGATGTGAGCCTGGTCAAATCTGACACTTCAGACAGCCCCACTCAGCCTTTTATGACTCCACAAATAAACAGTATTAGACCAGGGATAAGTTCTTTGATTTTGCTCCTCACCTGAGAGCCTGCACTATCCGCATAGCGTTACTTATCATGAATCAATCTTAACAGTGTTCCAGTTTTTCCTCTAACCAAACTCTGATTAAATCATTCCAATCATTCCATTTCCACTGGGGCCTGAGGTTCTGGACCAGAGACTTATGTGTCTCACCAAAACCCACACTACTACTTGCTTTGTTATGGTTCTAAAAATGTCTCTGCCTCTTTTCCATGAAGGCATTTGGCTTTCATCCCATTATCTTACTCCATTAAACTGATCTGTGACCTTCTTCTTCCTCTTCAGCTTAACTAGTTTCTTCTTATCTCAATATTTACTAAAGCTAATGCACCAGAAATTGTGCTGTGTTGGCTGTGTGCTCATCTAACTATACAGAAGATATCTGGTAATTTCTATTAAATGCAATTTGAACCAAAGCCAATTTACCACATATATCTTTTCCTATGTTTGTTAACAATGCAAACCAAAAATGTATAATGATTATTTTAAGAACCCCTGTGCAAATATATACTGAATACAAAGAGGGAAATTATCTGAACCTATGGAACTAATTTCATAAGCTTGTTACTCTTGAGAGTTACTACACTGCAATTAGAGTCAACATATTCATGTGCCTGCCTACCTGGTACATGAACAAATTCAAAGTCTGTTCTACGGCTTTGGAGAGCACCTTTCACAACGTCAAGAACAGACTGAAATTAAATGATCTCACAGCCTCACATGTACTTCTTTCTCCCAAGTTTATAGAAGTTTTCACTGAGTTTCTTAAGCTCAACTCAACCATCATACTGATATTCAGTTGAGTCGCATTTTTAGAGACAAAAGGATGTTTTGAATTACCCTGGCTAGCTTCTCACCTCACAGGTTAGAAAACCAACGTGCTGAGAATTTAAGTGTTTAATTCATAACTAGAAAGCTAGATGGTGGCAAAACTACGAAAAGACTAAGGTATCTTGACTCTAGAGTCCACTACTCTTCCCGTAACAGCGTAATGTAGGGGGAAAAGGGAAGTAAAATAAAATACAAATTATAGTACTTTAGGTTTCCAAAGCGCAGTCCATTTTGCAAAGTTTCTAAGGAAAATTTCCACTTTGAGTGCTGTATAGCATTTTTTGAGAATAAAAACTGAGCAGTAAACTCTATAAATTAATGGGATATAAGCATTTTGTCAAACATTTTAAAAGCAATGAAAAATAAATATGAGGAATTAACTGGTGATTTATTACAGATGAATTCTTCTTGGCAATTTAAACTAGAAAATGGGCATAATGGCCGTGACTGCCTTGGTGATGACAGGGAATGAATAGGACAATATTTCTATTCAGAATCATTTGTAGAATAAAACTCACATTCATTACTATTTGCAAGATCTTTATAGCCAGTTTACTCCTACTTGCCAAAAAAGAAGGTAGTTTCTATCAAAAGTAGGATAGCTTAAAGCAAGAAGAATAATAACTAAAATACATCCTTAAGTACCATCTAGTGGTAAAATATAGTAACAGCATTGTGGCAGAATTAAAGGCTAGAGATCAAATTAATCCTGAAATAGAGTTAAAGGACATAAAATATGCTTTCTTTCAATTTGTACAAAAGGAGCAGGGTATATATGCTGTGAATTCAATGATGACAAAAACTAAGCAGAATAAAAGGAAAAGTGGGGGAAAAATTAAGATGAAGGTAATAAAAAGAGTTGATGATGACTAAATGGCAAATTAAAAAAAAGTCTTAAATTTTTGATCATCTTCCCTTTGAATTCATATGATTCTAAAAGAAAAACTCTTTACTCATTATGTTTGCTATTACAATAACCCCAAAGAATAGTTCAAGTTGAGCGGCATATAATGGTATACAAGTGCATGCTTGCAATCCCAGCACTTTGGGAGGTTGAGGCAAGATGCTGCATCTTTGAGGTCAGCCCAGGCAATTTTAAAAAGGGTTATTAAGGTCATGAGGTCAATCTGCAACCAACTAAAAAAATTATATCTTTATACTTCAAATGGTTAGTTACAAACTTCAAGGGAAGCAGGCAGAACATTTTCATTTTTAGTTCATGATGATAGGAATCTACATGCATACGTTAGTTACTGGTCTTCCAACTGCTTAGAAATTAACCTACAAACAAAATGACTTACCAAGATTCTTCAATATTTATGACTCACTGTAGAGTTAATTTTTTAGGTTATTAAGCTCAGTTTTCAAACTCCATATTTGAAATAACCTGGACTACACTGTAAGAGACTACATGTAAGGGTCTTGTTCTCTGGTGCATACATGTTAAAAATCTTGACTAAATACAATCTTTCTTTAAAACCACTTCGATTCCACTAATTTTTTATTCAAATACAATGCACCTACCAAACAGTATAAAAAACAGTGAATTATCAAGTGAATATAACCATTTACAGTACTAATTCAGTTTAAGGTATGACTATAGTGTTAAAATGAATACAGCTTAGAATTTTTTTTTTTTTTTTGAAACAGGGTCTCGCTTTGTAGTTCAGCCTGGCCCTGAGCTCAGCCTCAAACTCACATCAAAGCCATCCTCCTGCCTCAGCCTTCCAAGTGCTAGGATTACAGGAGTGAGCCACCACTCCCAGCACTGTGGTATGTGGTACTGATTGCTGCTGGGCGTAAGTTTCCACACTCAGTACTGTATGTGGTTACAGGGGGATCGAACCCAGGCCCTTATGCTTGCAAGACAGGTGCCAAAACCACTGAGCTAAATCCCCGGCCCTCAGCTTAAAATTTTTAATAATAATAATTAAAAAAATATATAGATACCTGTTCTTCTATTTTATCTTGTCTGTCAAGAGCAGCTTCAACAGCATCAAAGAACTCTTCTTCATTAATCAGACTGTTTGGGCCTTCCTATTTAAACACACAAGAAAAACAAAAGTAACTGATTTAAGGAAACAGGAACACAGATAATTGTGGTATTAATTCTAGGAAAAGTCAGAAATTGGTCCAACAGACATTTACTGAGCATGTGTTTGTAATCAAACAAACAAAAAACCCCACATAAAACCAAGGAAACAAACAAACAAGCAAACAAAGGAAGATAAAAATATGAAGAAAAGTAGCAAAACAGAAATAGGTAGATCCCAGCTGTGAGAAGCCAAGTAAGATGATTGATAAATGGAACAGTAACTTCATATTACAATAAAAATCAGAGCATGAACACATAAAGCTTGAGTTTGGGGTTACCTAAAATTAGAAATATAACTCTCCAATGGGGTAGGGAAGCCAGAAAGAGAAAGATACGAACAACTCCTGGAATCTTCTAATTATACTGATAACCCATTAAAAATGTGTTATATGCACGTACTAAATCTACTAAACATTATGTAATGCAAATATGTATGCAAATAAGAGATGGGGAACAAAAGAAATTAACATGTGTTATATACATGGATCAACTTACACAAAGAATATAAACATTATGTACTACACATATGTACTAATAACTACAATCTTTATTTTATTTATTTATTTATTTATTTATTTATTTATTTATAGACAGGGTCTGGCTTTGTAGTTCAGGCTGGCCCTGAGCTCAGCCTCAAACTCACATCACAGCAATCCTCCTGCCTCTGCCTCCTGAGTGCTGGGATTACAGGCGTGAGCCACCACACCTGGCACTGTGTTATGTGGTACTGATTGCTGCTGGGCATGAGTCTCCATGCCCAGTATTGTATGTGGTTACCGGGAATCAAACCTGGGCCCTTGTGCTTGCAAGACAGGTGCCGGAACCGCAGAGCTAAATCCCCAGCCCAAACTACAATTTTTAAAAAGTAACAACAATCATCCTCTCCCTGCTATCACCTGTGACTACAATGAAAGAGTAAAGGACGACATGTAAAACTCTAGGCCTCTGGCGCAGGCATATGAAAAATCTTGACGGAAAACAATCTTTCTCTTAAACACGTCAATTCATACTAATTTTTTACTCAAATACAATGCACATACCAACTAATATGAAGAACAGTGAATTATTAAGTGACTATAACCATTCACAGTAATACCTCAGTTTACAAATGCTTCTATTTGCTAATAGTTTGGTTTACAAACAAAAGTGTTATTAAAATTTTGCTTCTGTACCTTGAGGACATGCTCCTAAGTGAAATAAATAGGACACAGATGTGTAAATACCAGATCTTTTCTCTGGCATGAAGAACTAAAGGTGAAAATGAGTTCTAAAATGTATGACAGGTATTGTGAAATAGTAAATTATTCAAAGGGAAAAGGTGGGATGGGGTAAGTAAAGACAAAAAAGAAAAAAATTTGAAGATTTAAAAAAAAAAGAAACAAAGCTTATGTATATAGAGGGTAGGGGATCTGGGGGGCAGGGAAATGAAAAAAATGAGAAGTTGTGCCATGTCCTGGCATAAATTCTCAATGCTGATCGTGGTCATAACGTGTATATAAAATGGACCAATTAATCAATTTAAAAAAAATTTGCTCCTTTCACAAACTCCACATTGGGTGACAAACACAACCATGGCCATCTTCCCCACACAAACACAAATGAAATGATCTTTCTCAAAATCATAAAACACTTAAGTTCATAAATCGAACTACCGGTCATGGCATGAAGGTCATAAAAAGAACAGCAACAACACATGCGCTAGAGGCCTCCTTCTTGCAGGATTCCCTATAAAAAGTTCAAACATTTCAAAGATCCTTAACTGACAGTGGTATGACCAGTCTTCACTGACTGCAGGAAAAACAAACATCCAAAATCTACTCCAAATGGCAAGCATATTTTCTGAGTTTTAAAACTACTGCTTATAACTACATCTAAATTTTAAAAATAGTAATATTTATTCAATCTACATGCCTTAGTGCATCTGGATTTCTGGTCATATACAAGCATATGGGTCTTCAGAGTCTATATTTTGCATCTACAGTTTTACAAATTTGTACTTTGTACAATGAGGAAGAAGAAATTTGCCAAATGAAACAAAGTTTTTCTTTAATAGTAAATCTGAGGGAGAAAAACTAAAATAAGCAGAATAAAATTACCTTTATTGTGAAAGATTTAAAGTTGGGCATGGTGGAAACTATCTCTAATCCCAACTACTAGGGAGGTTAAAGGAAGAAGATTATAAGTTCCAGACTAGCCAAGGTAACAGCAAGACTCTGAAAATGTCATTAAGCCAAAATGCATTTAATTCACTTAACTTACCAGTCATCATGGCTTATATGTAATCATATCATATAATCATATCATCTCATAGTTCTCTGGTTGTTTGGGAGCTGTAATTCACTGTGGTTGCCCAGCACTGAGATGGCCCCAAATATTGGTAGCACAGGAAAAGGTCGAAATTCAAAATAGCACTGTGCATACGTGTGTGAGCTTGTGATGTGGGGTACCAAATCTAGGGCCTTGTGCACATTATGTGAGTGCGATTATCAGCAGAGCAAGTAGTAGGTGTTTTGCACCACCACAGAATCAGAGTAGAACAATTATCTACTAGAGACTGTACTTGTTCTCTCCACACATTCTTACTCATTCTCAAGGTTTCGGTCATCATTCCACAGCCACAGCTCTTCTCTAACAGAACTTTACAGTTAATAATATGAATAAAGACTTTCCCACATACAAGTCTTGACTCTGGGGCAAGATGTCTAAAGCCTGGCCTTTCACTTTCACGCCAATATCCAGGAATCAGTATATTTTTCAATTTATTTTCCAAATATCACATTTACTGATGTTTCTCTATTCCTCCTGCTGCTGTATTTGTGGAAAAGTCTCTGAGTCTCTGGTCACACCTATCATCTTCAATCTACTTTTCTCACTGCAGGAAGCAAGAACGATTTTCTAAACTGTAAATCTGAAAGCTTACTTTCTTGAAAAAAACCCGCTGACTTAGGATCTGAAGTGATTTTTGCAGACCTTTCTGGCCTGTCTCTTGCCATGCCTCATCAATTTTTAGAGGAAACATGTCCCACCCACAGAAGTACTTTTAGTTCCTCTGAGGCAAAATGCTCCGATCTCTGAGGGGCTTCCCTGGCAGCCCCTAAACCAATGGTAGTGAACCTATTGCACATGTTATTGTTTTTCTTTTAAGACAAAAGATGTTAATATATGACATTTTTTTTTGAAAAAATAAAAATACCCTTAGGTATCCAGGTTTAACTGCTGTGTTCACATTCTGCAATAAATAAGTGGTTTTGGGGTTATAGTTTGGGCAATCACTTAGCCATCACTGCCCTAAGCAAACACTGCTTTGGTGGCTATTCACTGGCTAAGGGCTATTTATTTGTTCTTAAGGTTTCAACTAAAATGTATTTCCTTTGGGAAGTCACCTTGACTCAACACCTTCTCGTGATAAATTGCTTATTAACGAGTCTGTGTTCCATTATATACACAAGGTGGTCCCTCAAGCAGCATCTTGTCTGCCTTTTGTCTGGCAGTGTTTTGCATTACAGTAAGTCTTAAGGAATAGATTTAAAGTTATAAAGTAATTTCTGAGGCTACAAATGATGAGAATATTTAAACTTTGCTAATTAGAACATCATGAAAATCTAATAACCAAAACTAAGTCACAGTTTGAACCTTCTAAAAATCCACACAAGTGTAGTACTAACCTAAGAAAAAAACAGTTCAAAAATCCAAGAGGAAGAAGGAAAAAGGATAAAACCAGATCCTAGTTTCTTGTATATTTAATTTAGTATTAAAACTCACAGTGGTACAGTGAGAGAAAAATATAAGCACATTTAACCATTTTTTTCATTGAGAGAAAAAGAGGATTTGAAATATGTACAGTTAAGTATTTATTTTAGAAATGCCACTGGAATATAGATTCTTAAATTATGCCACAATTTGTAAAATTCTAAAAGTACTATATATTTAGAAGACATTATTAAAAGCAAAACCCAGAAATTATAACTATTTGAATGGAAAATTATAGAGATTAGTTCATTAAGGATTTTTTCATATTGTAAAACCAATACTAAGTAAGTTTTTCTTAAAACTATAACTGGAAAATAACTGAAAAACAGAAGCCAAATTCTATGTATCTTTTTCTGGTAACAGTAGTGCAAATCAATGAGCCTATGGCTCATGCACACTAAGCAAGCACTCTACCACTGCCCTACACCATGCAGAATTCTACACATTTTCCAAAGCCGTAGAGGAAAATACCTAACAAGAACAGTCAAGGGCATAAGTAAGTTAAACTGTTAAACTAGAAACATGAGTGACCAACAAGCTTATTGTTAAAGAAAAGCTCAATCACATCAACACACAACATGATTCTTCGTTCTCAAGCTAGTGAACAACAAAAACACCTATCAAAAGGACCTTCCTTCTTTCACCTTCATTCCTCTCCCACCAAAAAGGACCTGTGTTGACAAAGACAGACCCAATGACACTTACATACTGCTAGTAGGTTACAAAACACAAAATACATTCTTAAAAGCATGGGCTTTGGGGGACTTCCCGTATTTTGTATAATCTTATAATGAACCATCACATGACAACTGGCCTGACATATGAACAACTTGGGTTATGACCAGAATGTTACTTTTAACTGAAGAACAAAATTTTGAGTTACAACCTGAATGCCAGTTGCTTTTGCTTCCAGATGGTCTTTGACACAGATTTTATCCTTCAGAAATTCTGGAAGGAACATTACAACATCCTTTGCTGTGTGGGGTGAACTGAGAAATCCTGGGCCAATGAATCTTTAAGGACACTGAAATCTGCCTGTGTATGGGAGCCTTCAAGTGACCAATCTGAGGTACAACCAGCCCTTGAGAATGGATGAGTGTGTAAGTTGAGTTCACTTGTTTTATTTATAATATGAAAAATAACATAATAAAATTGATAGTTCTTCAAAAGTATATCTAAAATTATAAACTTGCTTGACTTGAGAATAAAAACTCTGATTGTAACAGTTGATAATTCTAATAATCTACATTTAAAACTCCACAGGACAGGATTATTTAATTTTTATACACTTTAGAATGAATGAATTGATAATATAATACTTCTAAAATGTCACAACTCAGTGAGTTGAGTGTGGTGGTACAAGGTTGTGTAAGACGGTCGGGGCTGTGGCAGGAGAACTGCTGTTGAGTTTGATGCCAATGTGAGTTATGTTAGTGAGTTCAAAGCCAGTCTGAACTACACAGTGAGACCCTGTCTCAAACAAACAAACAAACAACTCAAATCTTCCTTCTGATTCCCACACCTGGAAATGTATTCCAATTTAAAAAAAAAATGTGTAATAGCTATGACAGTGCACACTAGAGATCCTAGAACTCTAGGAGGCTGTGTCAAGAGAATCACAAGTTTGAGCTGAGCTTGGACAACTGAGCAACTTAGTAAGACTCTGTTCTCAGAATATAAAATTAAAAAATGGCTAGAAATGTAGCTCAACGTCACAACATAATACAAAACACATACATTCAAACCCAGCCAGTAGCAGCTTTTTCCCACTCTCTAGACTTAAAAAAAGGGCAAAATTTTTTTGTTCTGTTTCTTTATGTTTTTGTTTTTTTGAGACAAGTCTTGCCATGTAGACAAGGCTGGCCTTGAACTCATTATGTAGCCCAGGCCCAACTGCTGGGATTATAGGAACATGTGACTATATCTAGGTTGTTTTCTTAAACAGAAGCTAACTATGCCTATTTTATTATTCTGCTTCAACCCTGATGATACTCTTTACCACCTCACTTTTAAAATGTTCTTTTCAGAAATATCCATAATGTTTTAAGACACTCAGCAATATTTCTACACATTTTTTTCTCTCAAGGAATAGGGAAAAACAGCTTGTAAAATTTTAGTATTTGATAGTATGTGAGAACAAGGACATTTTTATTGACTGCTTAGCAAACAAAAAGGGAAAAAATTTGGTTTCAGACATTTTCAAACATAAAGCTAATTACAGACTAACCATTTTGTCTAAGTGGTACTCAGCTTTTCCTTCCAAAGACTGTTCTTATTTCTTACAAAATCAGGACATGGACAACAAAACCAATCATTCTCTGGTCAAGGGCTTGGATTCAACCCCAGGATCCAGGGGGAGAAAGATCATCTTCAGGGGGAAAATGAAGACCTATCTTATAAAGAGCCAGGGCCATACTCAGCCTTTGTCAACCTGCACAAAACTTTTAGGCAATTAAAAAGATCTGCTTCCTAAAAAGACTGGTATTATATACATAAAGTAATAGAAACAAATGTAAGTATGTATCCTAAATACATTCTTAGACTAGTTAAAGGTGGTGAACGTACTACTTAAAATTAATCACTTTCACGATAGATATAGCTTAACATGTTTTTCTTACTAAAACCCAAATATTAATTCTTACTTCATAATCTGGTCCACCAAAATGGGATTTTTTCTTAAGTTCTGTCATTGCATTTTTGTATGCTTCCTCTGTTCTTCTCTTCTTTTCAACTTCCTATTTAAAAAAAAAAAAAGAAAAAGAAAAAGTTATTGTTTGAATCCATACCAAAGAGAATTTCCTCTGCATTTAGGTGAAATTATATAATGTGTTAAAAAATAACTCCACTCCTAAAAAGAATTAGTATTCTGCTCAATGAACACTCTTTTCTGGGGTATATATTACATACAAGCCACCATATTAGTCACCATTACGATCACCTTATAGCTAGGTTACACATTTAAATGGTTAGGAAATTATCCAAGTGTCTAAGATGTACTTAACAAAAGATAAATCATCACCAGAGAAATGCCCACTGGAGATTCCTTATTCTTTTCCTGAGTAAGAGCTATGATTATTTGGTACCAGGAAGAACAACTACAGATGAAAAGAGTGGAAGTCAGGTTAATAGGTGGAATCAGTACATGCTAAAAAGAAATCCTAAAACAACAAACTTTCCTACTGCGGAAAGAGACTATTTTGAAGCTGACTACTGCACTAAAAGGTCAACACTTTAAATGACAAAATCTGGCCCAATCTCAAATACAGTACAATGAGTACGCTGGGTCAAATCTGATACAGTACTGAAATCCAGCAAACTTGTAAAAACCTAACGACTTTCTTCCCTCACTTTAGGGTATAATGGCTAAAGTTCACATGGAATTCACAAAAGGTAACTACTTCTAAATAGTGCACTTGGATTAAAACTAGTACAAATTAATAATTAGTTCATTAGACCCAAATATTTAATGATTTTTGTATACTCAAAGTCCCATCATTAAAAAGAACAAAAATCAAACCAAAGCAAAACAAACAGAACCAGGTGTGGTGGTGTATGCCTGTCATCCTAGCACTCAAGGGGCTGAGGCAGTAGAATCGCTTTGATCGTAATGCCAGCTAGGGTACCTGAGTGAGCTCAAGGCCACCTTGAACTTCAGAAGAAGAACCTGTCTCAAAAAACAAAGAAAAAAAAACCTCTCATAAAAACTAGAAAGCTAAGATTAGAACATATACACCACTCAATACAAGTGCTATTAAGAATGAAGAGTACCTGCCTGGTGGCACACACCCGTAATTCTTACACTGGGGAGGCTGAGACAGTAGGATCACCACACACCTGTTGCACTCAGTGAGTTAAAGGCCAATATGAACTATATAGTGAAAGGTTGTCTCAAAAAGAGTAGGTAAAATTTTTACTGACTGATGGAAGGGACATAAAGAACCACTTTTGGAAACTGTCAATATCTACTAAGTCTCAGTACATACCCTATGATGCAGTAATTCCACTGTCAGGCATATTCTTAAGAGAAATGAGTATATACATACAAGAATGTTCAGAGTAGCTTTACTAAAAAATAGTCAAAAAATGAAATCAACCTAACATAGCATTGACAGGAAATGGATAAACAAACTGAAGTCACACACTGAAAATTCATTACACAATGGATTATTATAGCAATAATCACTAAATATAATATTATATAGGAATTTCACAGTCAATGCTGAGGAAAAATAAGTCAAGCACAAGGGTACAGCATCTGATTTCATTTATATTATGTGTGAGAATAGGAAAAACTAATCTATGATGATATGAATTAGAATATCATTGTCATCTTTTGGAGTAGCGGTATGGTAGAGATTAGGAAGGGGCACGAAGGAATTTTCTAGGGTGCTAGAATATATGCTTTTATCTGAGAGTGATTACAAGGGTATACAGGCATGCTCAACATAAAAACCAAGTAATAAATATAGTACATCTCACAATATGTATGACATATCTTATCTTTTAAAATGAACAGAACAAAAATGTATAATACAGTAACAACACTAAAAAGATCTAGGGAAAGTAGAAAGCTTGTGAAAGCACACACCCAGGAATCTATTAATGTAAACAAACATATTCAATGAACAGATTTTCTTTTGTTAACACTGCTAATTGAAACTCTTTAAATTTTTGGTCATCCTACATATGATAGTCAACCATTAAATGTATTTCTATAATAGAGGGATTATGTATTTGCACTATATGTTTGTAGTGCTTAATTTTTATATTCCTTATGTGGAGTGGGTACATACATGTAATACCTCTTAATTCCTTCTTTCATTTTCATTCCTTCTCTTCTCTCCCCACTTCTCTTGATCGCTTTCCATTTGAGAAAGATCTAGCTTCCTACTTCCTATTATATTTTTTTCCTTTTTTATTTATAATTAGGGTTTCTCTTATAAGAGGAACCCATGCAATATTTAAACTGTGTGTCTTCCTCATTTTACCTTCAACATTATGGTCTCAAGGTATACCTACTAGTGGCAATCACTCTCAGATCAAAGTATATATTCTAGCACCCTAGAAAATTCCTTCATGCCCCTTCCTAATCTCTACCATACCGTTACTCCAAAAGATGATGATGATATTCTAATTGGTATCATCATAGATTAGTATCTTGAGATTAGTACCATTTCCTTCAAATGCTCCAAGTTTCTCTTTTATGGAAAAGCAGAGTGTATAAATATTAGGTTTCCCTTATCCATTCATATGATAAAGATTATTATAGGCAATCATAAAAATTATCATCACTGAATAATATTCACCTTCAATCACCTGAACTAATATACCGATATTAAAATCTACATAAAACCACAATACAATTAAACACTATTACACAACTGTTGCCATTATCACTGGTTTAGTTGTTCTTACATTTTACCACTTGAGGGACTATTCCCCACTCACTGTTATTTCCCCATCCCTAGCTTATACTCTTCAATGAAGCAAAATTTATGAAACTATATTTTTTCATTGTATTTTCCTTCTCAATTCTATGCATTACCCAAAAGATGTACTGATAAACTTCCTATCTTCAAGGATTTTCTAATTTTCTTTATTGAATGTGTATAGTGTGTACCTGTATGTAGACTAGAAAAATTCTTGACAGTTCAACAAATACATAAATGATGTTTATCTGTATATATACATATATTTCCGCATATACACTGTAGACACACACACACACACACATACACACACACTCACGCACACATTCCATGTAAAATCTAACTGGGATCCTATTATTTCAACCTTGAGAAAAATTATAGTGCAAAAGATAAATATGATTTGACATTGTAGAGACCTGTAAGAGGACCATAAATACAGTAGATTTTACAACTGAATTAATAACTGTCATTTCCTGGCTATGTTCTTGGTTAAAAATGCTACAAGAAGCAACAAAAGTATGTTTTTTATAGATTCTTTCGTCTGCTCTATTTATTGCTACCTTTAAAAAAAACTGATAAAAACTAACAATGAAGGTAATAAAAGTTCACTTTCCTTTTCAGCACATCAAACAAAAAACCTGAACACTGAAAAGATGGAGGTGTTATATAATGCAAAGGGGTTTTCAAAACTATTTAATGAACATTTCTGAGGCATTTGGTTAAATACATGACCCAAGAATATGACTCTTTAATGACAGATAAATGGAGGAAACCTTAGGAGGAAGTTGCTAAAACTCTGTCCAAAGAGGCTAGTCAGGAACTATACTCTTAAATCAGTCCTCTAACAAATATTAAGAAATGCCCTATTTTTCAATATATTATATGTTGTGGCACAGAGGTGCTTTTAACAATTAAAAGCACATTTTAAAAGTTAAATATACTTTTAACATACTGAGTACAGTTGAAATATCTAAAAATATAATTGTTTGGCTCCAGATTGATAATGAAATGTTTACACAGCAGTCTCCCTACTGTGTGACATGTTATCCATGGTCAAAAGGAAAGGTGAGGATAACAGAATATGATTCTGAGAGAATGTAGTATTCTTCAATTTCAATATTAGTTATTATTTTAATCTTACTGTACCTAATTTATAAATTAAACTATCATAGTTACAAATGTAGAAGAAAAAAACAGTATATGGAGGGCTGGGACCTACATGTCTTATTAAACACTTACTCAGGGTCCTGGAATGCATACTTCACAGCTTTAAGGGTTCATACTCCTATTCAACATGGCTTACTCTCACGTGCACTTGAGAATTCTGAACACTTCTTTTAAAGCATAATCTTCTAAGACACATAGTGCTATTAATATCCTCTGGCCACTCTATCAGTTGACACCGATTTCCTTCAGGGTCTTGCTTGAGCTGGGGATGTAACTCAGTGGTACCACACCTGCTTGGCAAGTGCAAGTCCCTGAGTTCAATCTTCAGTACAAAAAAAAAAGTCCTCTAAGGTCCAGTTCTCACTGAAAGACCTTCAAACACTGCAAGCAACAAAGGTGTCTGATGAATAGGGTTCTGACTGCTGTATAGCTTAGTAAACAACAGAGCTGACATTTCAGAATAGAGAAAAATTTCTTTAACTGTGTTATTTAACACTTTGGACAAGTTTCTACGATTAGTTTCTTTTTGGATCAAAACTATAGACAGTCAAAGGTATGTTTTCACTTCTGACATTTTACTAAAGTTAAACAAAAAATTGTTTTCCAACTAAGAAAATTTAGAGCGGCACATTTCATGCTAAAGTAGCTATACTTCATCTAAAAATTATAGGTTCTTACTGTAACATTATCGTGTTGTTCATTAAACAAAGGTGGGAAAACAAGAACAAAGGGCAAATATTCAAACAACACAATATATGTTAAATGGTATCACACTGAGCATGGGAAAAAAACACATGGCTATGAGTGTAGTAAGTGAATGTTTAACTTTATCAATTGTTTAAATTAGCTCATATCACTTAAATACAGTTTCATACTTCACACACTAGAGGTGAGCAATGCTAAATGGTTCACTACTATTCCAAAGCATTACTAATACCAGCATAAAAATATTAATGATAAAATCACACCCAAAAAAGCATACAGTATAATAATTAAATAACTTAGAAAAATGGATTTAACATTTCCAAAGTATCAGAGAATTAGTAACATCTGGTATTTCTATCAATCCATAGACTCTTCTCTAGAAACTTAGATTAGTTTAAATGTTCCAATTAAATATAAAAAAGTTACATCTGAATTTTTTAAAAGAAAAAAAAATTAGTCTTACCTTATCCAGTCTCTTTTGCCAGCTGTCCTCACGTTTTACCATTAATTCAATACAATGAGAAAGTGTAGCAAGGATTCCAGCAGTAGTTGCCTTGAAGGTTATTGCTTCTCCTTTAAAGTCTATGCCATTGATTCCTTTAGGTGTGACATGTGGAAATACTGAAAAAGAAAGTTACTCACTGAAAAGCTTTCAAACGAAGAAATAATTCTTCACCATAATTTAGATCAGAAAGTGTTTTATCGCTCTCCTCCTGTGGACTAACATTTAAAGTATCTCCTCCTGGCTCACTGAGCAAGGCTTAGTGCCTTCAGCTCCTCTTTTCCAGACTTTACTTCCTGAAATCTATTTGCTGGGCTACACCCAGTGGTAGGAGGAGTAATTCTTTAACGATAATATTCTGACAGCTCAGAGAGGGACCTAATTTTGGCAAGAACCACCTTACATTTTAAGAAATCTAAAATTTAAAAATATCCAGATGAACCAGAATTTTATAGGGAAATTTAAAACTATTCAAATTTAAGTATAGGACAATTACATATATTCAACAGCTTTTACAATTACATTTCATAATTGTGATACATGGTCAGCCTTTGAATTAAGTGGAAAATCTTTAACTTAAAATATTCAAAATATTCAAATAAGAATAATGTCTTATTCTCATGAAGCCCTTTCTATAAATGAAATGATATATCTAAGTTCAAAATCTCATACAGAGAAAAGATAGTAAAACTGTAATCTATAAAAACAAAGTGATAAACTGTACTTCATCAAAATTTAAAATTTTTGCTCTTGAAGCTACTAACAGAGAACAAAGAAGTCAGTCACAGCCTGCAAGAAAATCTTTGCACGGCATATATTAATCAGATTTTGTATCCAGACGATACCAACTAACCTCAAAATAGGACAGTAAATTGAGTAAATGACCAATAAAAAAAACAGCAGCCAGGTGTAGTGGCACATGCCTGTAACCCAGCACTAAAGAGGCTGAGGCAGGAGAATCATTGCAAATTCAAAGCCACACTAGGCTACACAGTGAGTTCACGGCCATCTGGTTCTACTCAGTGAAACCCTGGGGGAGGCAAAAGGGAAGAAGGAGAGAAGAGAGACAGGGAGGGATGGAGGTGGAGAGGGAGACAAAGACAGAGACAGACACAGCAAGCAAGGAAAAGATGTGAACACATCTCACCAAAAATAGGTAGGAAATCACAATAAGCATTGCATATGGATAAAAATACCTGAAATTTAGAAAGACTGACCATGCTAGATGTTCATTGGTAAGGATGTGGAAAACTAGAATTCTCATTTATGACAGTTCAAAAATGTTTGGCAATTTAAGTTAAATGTACATTTACTACCTGATTTTGCAATTCCACTTCTTGATATTTATCCAAACAGAATAACATGTCTGCCATGCACAGACCATAGGAATGCTCCCAGAAACTTTATTTGTAATACTTAAAACTGTAAACAACCCACATGTCCGCTAAAAATAACAGACTGGATGCCACACTGTGGTGAATCTATATAATAGAACACTAGTCAACTCTGAGAAGAAATCCATTACTGATAACAATGATGAATCACAAACTGAAAACAACAAGCAAAAAAGAATGAGTTCAATTATATTGAATTCTAGAAAATACAAAGTAATTTACAGTGACAGAGCACAGATGAGTGGTTGTGACGGGGCTGAAATGAAGCAGAAGAAGTGAATGGAGAAAACAGAAACATTAACCAACTTATGCTCACAGTGCATGAAAATATTCAGACTTTATCAAACTGTACACATTAGGTAGTTTTTCAGTTACATTTCAATAAAACTTCTAAAAAAAGAAGTTTTCTTTATAAGACTAAAATTCTTTTCTATCATTTTTTCTGTATTTTCTGTCATCAATCATCATTGTTAGAAAAAGTATTATCAACCTAGAAATTCAAATCTGTATAAAAGAATGTTGTTATTACAACAGGCTCTTACTGCTAAATGTTGCTAATTTACATATTAACAAAATTTTAAAAATAGCAAGAAATATTTTTGAAAAAAAACTCTAGAAATACTGAAATGTACCTTTAGCTGCACAGAACTATTTCGAAAGCAAACACACCAAATCCCTGACAGAATGGAGAGGAGCTAATATAACTAATCTACAAGTTTTCACACAGCTGACAAAAGATCTCATACAGTAAAGCTTTTCAAGTAAATTCTTCTCATATTAAATCTGTTTGGAAATAACTGTCATGAAGACAAAACTGCACCTTAATTTATCATCTACTACGCTTCTCTAAAAATTGGTACTCTGACTTTTAAATTTTCATTTAAAAACGTTAGTAAAAACCTCAAAGTATTTAATATTTGTAGATCAGCTACCTCATCTGAATCTCTCCACTGTAGATAAGGGGAAAATGTTCTGTTTTGTTAATTTTGAGATGGGATCTTGCTATGGTGCCAAGGCTCGTTTCAAACTCATGGACTCACGCCTTAGGGTGCTAAAGAGCTGAACTACAGGTGTGTGTGCCTCCATACCCAATGAGAAAATGCTCATAAAGAGGCCAAAGTTCCTCTGAAAAATGATATACTACAGTACAAGAAAGTTCTAAATGTATTAACAATGCCTGTGAAGGGCACAAATGGAAGAACTGAAAAACAATCTATAATTTAAATTTGTAAGTAGGCTTCAAAGATTATCATTCAGATTTACAGTTTTACTCTGACCATACACACTTCAAAATTTTTTCAAAAGTATTACCACTCAGAAAATCAAGGGATCTGTGAGCTAACATACATATCAAGAATAAAACAAGAGCGGACAGAAGTGTGAGATGGGTAAATTCCTCATTTCTACTCTTGCACTCTACTTTGAATGGCATACAACTTCACCCTAGTTTTTGTGCCAGTTTTTCAGTTTCACCATACATAGTATTCAAACTCACTACATATGGAACAGAAGAGAGAAACTGGAGGGGAAATGCCTCTGAACACACAGAACAGCAATTCTGTTTAAATCTCCCTGCATATGTCTACTAGGAGAAAAAGGAAATATGGTCAAAGACTATTATGGCTTTGGTATCAATCATATTAGGATAAAAAATCACTAGTTTTGGACTACTCTAATTTATTTTATGTACAATTATTCTAACAAAAAAAGCCACTACTAGTTTAAAAACCAAGTATTCACATATAAGTCTTTGAGCTTAATGGGGTTAAATGTAATATGTGGTCCAAATGGATAACCACCATGTAAGCAAGCACACCAAGAATAGCTGTGTGTAGGAAGAGAGGATAGGGAAATAATACTTTTGATGATCAATGCACAGTTCATTAATATTTAATATTTTAGTGAGTTTCACTGAGAGCGTATTTTGATTTTATACATCAATTAATATTAACCTGTATTTAATATAGCATATGACACGAGAAAGGTTCTTGTAAATGACTTACAAAGTAGAAAACTGTCAGAAAGTAGGGCTAAAATATAATTAAATATGAAAACTGAAAAATATAATACACATAAAAATATACACAGGAAGCCACCTTCAACATTTAATACAATTTAACTATCATGATGATGGTTTCTAGATAGGAAATTTTAGTAGCAGTATTAGTCATGGCAAACACAAAGAAACAATAGACCAAATCTAAAGTCCCCCAAAATCTGAGTTTTAAGAATCTTTAGTGTTTTGCAGTATAGCTTTATTGAGATATAGTTTCCACACCATAAAATTAACTCACAATGCATGAAGTTTCAAGCTGTCTGTCCCTAGTCCTAGGCAATCACTGATCTGCCTCCTACATCTGCTATTTGTCTCTTTTGGACATTCCATATAAACAAACATATAAAAATGTTTCTTGTGACTGGGTACTTCTACTTAGCATGTTTGAAAGCTTCATCCTTATTATACAGATGTATTAATACACACATGGTAATAACTTGGTTCGTGAACACCTCTATTTACAAACAGTTTGCAAAAAAACGAGAAACATTCAGTAAAATTTTGCTTCCATTTGCAAATGTTTGCCAAAGTAGCTGCTCTATTTTATATTCCCCCAGCAATGTGTATGGTACCAATCCCTCCACAGCCTCATCCATACAGTTGTTACGCCTCTTAACAGTCTCTGTTAAAACATATGAAGCGCTAACTTGTGGCATTTTCCTCACGGTTAATGAGCTTAGAATAGTTTTAAATTACTTATTTGGCTATTAATATATCTTCTTTGCAGAAATGTTTGCAGATGCGCTGTCTATTTTCAAATTGAAGTATTATTTACAAGTTATCTATATATTTTAGACCAAAGTCCATTACCAGATATATCACTCACAAATGTTTCTCCTGTTTTGTGAAGATTTAACTGAATTTAAATTTCAAAGATTTGAATTCCAGTCCAGACACATGGAAAGAATCTAAGCTTCTAATTGTGTCTTGAAAGAGAACCTCCTGCCTTAAGCCATAGGGCTGAGACTGCGGAATTCCAAACAAAGGGCTTTGTAATTTAATTTGATACTCAGCCCTAAAGGGCACTGACTGGGAAAGAACAGGAATCCATAACTTGGGATGGAAATATCTGGGAGGATCTTTAATAGGCAGGGATGATGAGTTCCTAGGTGGTTATGAGATTATTTCAGCAGAGGAAGTGATTCCCTACCCACAGTGGCACAGGAAACTCCACTCCCATCCTCTGTGGAACTGGCCTCTCCTCCTGTACCTGAGGAAACTAATCTTGTGTTGAGCAAGCCACAATAATACTGACACTTCTCAGTACCACCATCACCACCCAATTTTGTCTTTAGGCCTATAACCAGGCTCAAACTGAAGAAGGCTCCTAAAGGAGGTATACAATGTGACCATGAGGAAGGCCTGCCAGTCTCCTAAAGACTTCTTAAACTTTCTCTAACAAGCGGAGGCTTGATGAGCAAGTGTGGGAATGAATTTTAAGGGTGTGGGATGATGGTGGCAAAAACATACATCAGGATCAAGCTGAGTTTGTTGATATGGGACACAGACACTTATCTTGGGTATGGATTTGCCTTATCGGCATAGACACTTATATTGGGTATGGACTTGCCTTCTTTGCACTTAATCCTTCTATCAAAACTGCCAGATGTGGACCTACAGAATGCCTTACTCAGCATCATGGAATGCTATACAGCACTGCCTCTGACCACGGAACACATTTTATGGCTGAAGAAGTGAGGCAACGGCTTCATGCTTATGGAATTCACTGGTCTTACCATGTTCCTCATTGTCCAGAGGCAGCTGGATTGACAGATGGCGAAATAGTCTTTTGAAGATCTAGTTACAGAGCCAGCTGAGTAGCAACAGCTTGCAGGTAGGGGCAAAGTTCTTCAAATGGCTATGTATGCTTTGAATCAGTGCCCACTATCTGGTCCTGTGTTCCCCATAGCCAGGCTTCACCTGGCAATCAAGGGGTAGAAATGGGAATGGTACCACTTATCATTATCCCTAGTGATCCTCTAGCAAAATTTTTATTTCCTGTTCCCACAACCTTAGGTTCTCTGGCCTAGAAGTCTTATAATTCCAGACAGGGCAAGAATTATATCAAAAGGCAAAACAGAACCTAAGATTCCCCACTCATCACTTCACTCTCCTTGTGCCTCTAAGTAAATATGCTAAAAGGGAGCTATGGTGTTGGCAGGAGTCCCTGATCCAGACTGTCAAAGGGAAGTGGGACCATTACTCCACAACAGAGGAATGGAGGAATATACTTGAAGTGCAGGAGAACTCTTAGGGCACCTCTTGTAGTATCACCATGTTATTAAGGTTGAGGAGAAACTATAACACACCAATCCAGGGAGGATGAATGGCCCAGAACGTTTAGGAACAAACGTATGAGTCAGCTTACCAGGTAATCTTAGAACCAGGACCAGCTGAGGTGCTTGCTAAAGGCCATGGGTAGAAGGTAGTTCTAAACACTACCTATGACTCCATGATTAATTATAGAAACAAGGTTTATAACAATAATAGTGCACTCCTAATACACTTCCTATTTAATATAATGATGAACAGTCTTAATATTGGTTCTTGAGTATTGTTAAACCTCTACATAATGTTTAAGTTATAAAATGTTAGGAGTAAGCATCCTCCAAAGAAAATGTGCTTTCTATTCAGGGGCAGGAATTAGTGCTTTTCCATTTTTACACCAAAGAGTTGTATAATGTTAGGTATTATTATGAATGTGTCTTTGTATCTGGAGACTAAATGTGTTTTAAGGAAATGTGTCTGGTTGTCAAACTGACAAGGTATGGATTATGAGAGTTAATTCTGGTGTCAGTTTGAGTAAGAAATGCCCAACTGATTGGATTAGCATAGTTCTGGGTGTGGCTAGATGGATTTACTTAAAACATAAGACCCACCCCGGGTGTGAGTGGCACCAATAGGCTTGTAGTATAAATGGAATAAAAGGGAACAAGACAGCAAGTCTTGATTCTGCTTCTCTAGAGGAGCTCCTGTCTTCACCTTTGCCTTGGATAGCTGTCCTCTGGCTTCCACAGATTCTTTAGACTTTCAGTGGAGACCTTTGGCCTCCCAATACAGATTCCCATGAGAATCTATGATCTACGGCAAGCTCCAGGCCTTAAATCTCTGACTGGATCCTTTGATCTCTAGTGTGCAGATAGCACTCTTGCATACTTCACATCAGACTCTACAGTTGCCCTTTGTAAACCTGCCTTGTAAATCCTTATATATTTTTTTAAAATCTTGCATTAAATCTGTTTATCCAGTGAGCACTGACTGGCACACCAGCCCATTTTTCATTTTATTTTGAGACAAGGTTTTGCTAAGTCACTTAATTGCCCAGAGTGAGCTTAAACTTAAAATCTTCTTGTTTTATCCTCTGAACACTATTATTCTGTTCTTTTTCAAGACTGTTTTGGTGGTTCTGTGCCCTTTGCATATTCATATGAATTTTACAATCTGTTTGCTAATTTCTTTGAAAAACATAATCAGGGATTTTTATAAGGAGTATATTAAATATGTAGACCAATTTGAGGAGTAATGAATTCTTAACATTGTCAAGCATTCTGATTCATGAACATGGGATATCTTTTAGATCTGAAGGTTTATGATTTTATTAAATTTATTCCTAAGTATTTTATTATTTTTGATACTATAAATAAAACTTCAACTCCATTTGCTTGTTCATTTTTATTATTTAAAAATACAGTTTTGTGTTATGATCTTATACTCTGAAAGCTTGTTGAAATTATAGTTCTAATAATTTTTTAGGGGATTCCTTATAATTTTTTGCAAATATTATTGTAGCATTTGCAAACAGAAGTAGTTTCATATTTGTATGTCTTTTTTTCTTTTCTTGTTTTCTTTTACAGAATTATTTTAAGTTTCTTTTTCTAGCCTCCTTGTGGTCATTTATCATGCTGGAGTCTTCAAATGTCTAGAGACCAGGTAATTAGTACTCATTAAGATGCAGGATTTGAAGCTCTGCATAGACTTTATCAAAAGTGATGCAGTAGTGAGATAGTTTTTCTTATAATAGAATCCCCTAACGCTCTCTCTTTTTTTCTTTTTGGAGACAAGGTCTCACTTTTGTAGTTCACGCTGGCCCTGAGGTCACTATGTAGCTCAGGCAAACCTCAAACTCACAGCAATCCTCCTGCTGCTGTCTCCTGAGTGCTGGGATTACAGATGTGAGCCACCAGGCCCAGCACTGTGGTATATGGTACTGATTGCTAGTGGGCTAGAGCCTCCAAGCCCAGCATAGTTGTATGTTCGTTACTGGGGATTGAAGCAGGCCTTGTGCTTGCAAGGCAAGCACCGAATCACTAAGCTAAATCCCTGACTCCCTAATTTTCTTTTTATAGGCCTTTTCTTTGTGACTATTCATTTTCTTCAAAGTTGTCTATTAATCTTGTCAAGTTGCTGATATTTGAAAATAAGGTAAGAAAAAATGGGTGGGGACTACATCTTTCATACAGTCCTTGGTTATCAGAGTTCTGGGGAATAAAAGGGACTGTGGCCGGTAGATTTCAATAATTGGTATGTATAGTTTTATATTATTTATTGATAGCGTAGTATACCTATCTTTTGCTATGCCAAATACTCCTGAATTTAGAATGCTCCAGTGCAATTTCCAAAAAAGGTAAGTTTCCATTCAATTTTGGTAACATAAGTGGGACAACGAGTCTATGTGGGATAGAGATTCAGGCCTGGAAGTTTTAAAACTTTTCAATAATATTTCTAATATATAAACAAAGTACTTTTTTCCATTAAAGCAGATTATTCATTGTGAAATTACAATGTCACTCCAAAGAACCTTCACAAAATAGTCCCTTAGTTCTACAAAAATATATTAATCTGGATGAAATGATAGGCTTTAATATTTAGTCCCATACGGATAATTCTGATAATAAGCCATACTATCAAGCTAATACTTTTAAATTTCAAGGAAGTAAGCGAGCCAGGATAAAAATTAGAAACAAGGAAAGAAGGAGGCTCTGAGGAACAGAGAAGCATCATATTTTAACATCAATAAAGGAATATTCCATGATCTTTAAAATAGGAAATTATTTTAGTGCATGTTAACAGTTTACAACAAACAATGCATAGGGCTGGGAATATAGCACAGGAAGAGAGCACTTACTCTCCTGGCATGTACAAGGCCCTGAGTTCAATCCCTAGCACCACAAAACAAACACTTCAATGTATATACGTGCTATCACCATAGATCTTATCTCATATTATTACATAATTTCAGCAAACATCAAGTTAGATTAACAAAGGCCTTTGTATACTTAAGTTTTAGAAATTCACTTTTCCTTAGGGATGTTACAAGATGAGCACTGACTAATTCACAATGAACAATTCAGAATTCTTACAAGTAAATCAGTCAATATAAACAAGGCAACAATTAATAAACCTTTATGTAAAATAAATCATCCTGCTCCAAGGCCTATCAGCAATTACGCTGTGAAATGAAAGCTACTTCAATATTTTTCTATGATTACACCAGTGTTTCAACAGTAGTTTATCAAATAGAGAAAAAAAAATGTATGTTAAACTTTAAGAAATATATTTTAAAGGAAACATTAAAGTCAAGTCTCCTAAAGACATTTCTTCCCTAAGGAGAAAGAGTTCAGTATTTAAAAACTGATTTTGTTAATATTGTTGAAGTAAATAAGCTAATGTTTGGAATTTCAAATGAGCATCTGTTACACAGTGGCCAAAGACATACAACATCGAAACGTGTATTTTACCTATGTTACCTTTCTCTAAAGATATTTTAGCTAGGATTTCTGCAGTTCTTTTGCTTTTAAAATATCAGTCAATCCTGAATTACTGTTACATAATGAGTTGTTGTATCAGAAATACACTTTATTCACCTGAGAGGTAAAATGTATTACTTACACTTTTCTTTATTGCCATTGGTATTGTGCAAGAAGTCGCCATCAGAACGTGTAGTAGGAAAGTCATCTTCATCATCTTCTACCACTAAAGAAAATATTTAAGAATATTAGAATGAAAAAAGCAAATCAGTTTATTCTTATGTTCAACTCAATCAATACCATTCAGATTCTGTAAGTACAAGAACTTCTTTATTTTGTATTTTCACTAAAAATCAAGGTATGGTCAATTAACTAAAATGTTTTGCCAGGCATGGTGTCATCTGCCTATAATCCCAACACTTGGGAGACTGAGGTAGGAGGACCGCTGTGAGTTCAAGGTCAGACAGGATTCCATAGTGAGCTCAAGACCAGCCTAAACTACGTTAGTGACATCCTATCTCAAAAAAAAAAAGAAGAAGATATTATTACCTATCCATTCTTATTTGTTTAAAGATGGTTATTAAGTTCTAACTTATTTTTCCCTCTCAGAAAAGCCGAGAAGGGCTGAACAGGGCTGTCAAAGGATATCTACATGCAGAAGATACCACAGCTAGACTCTCAGTGTTTTAAATCTGAAATTTCTATATTTCCTAGGAAAATAGAACTACCTTCAGATATGGTATTTTCATTCATCCTATTGGGTACCACTACCTAGAAATCCCCCCTCACCTTTTTCTGGTAGTACTAGGGTTTGAACTTAGGACCTTGTGCTTACCAAGCAGGTGAGGTGACACTGAGCTATATCATCAGTCCTAGAAATCCTTTGTAACATCTGCAACCCCAGGAAAAAAACAATTAAGGCTAAACTAAAATCAGAAATCTTTGTGTTTTCCTTTTGTATACCTTTCTTCTATTCCTTTTTCTATTTTTTTTCTCATCTTATATACACACTCCTAATGCAAAATTTTGAACCTCAACCCTCAATCTATTTTCTACTTCTATCAATTTTTGTAGCCTATTTTATAGGTTGAATACCTATAATCTGAATACCTGAAATCTCAAATGCTGCCAAGCCCCAATTTTCTTGGGTGCGGATATGATGCTACAGTTGGAAAGTAATACACCTGACTTCAGGAACACAATAAATACTGTATAAAAATATCTTCAGTTTATATTTACTGTGTGTATATGAAACATAAATGGATTCTGTGTTTATATTCCCAAAGGCACTTCATTATGTACATGAAAATATTTCAAAATTCAAAGCAAATTTAAAATTCTAAATAATTTCAACAGTTTTGGATAAAGAATATTGTGTATCTTTTGATGGATTCTCTACAGAAAGAATCTTCATTCCAAACTAATGTCACACAATTCTGTACTTCTTTATCTCAGGGGCACTTTGGCTCTAGAAGGAGAACCACATTCTCTTTACCTCTTTTCCCTTCGGATGCAGAATTCAATTTGATAACCTTATTCCCTCCCTTTCCTAAACGGTAAGAATTACTACAAACATTCTAACTACTAAACTACCTCATTTTTCCTTTCTTTTTGTTTTACTACTTCACTTTCCATCATCTGAAACTTTGTTACTTGTCTGTAATAAATTTTGCTACTTATAACCTTCTATTACTTACTAATATTCATTTCTATCCAGCTGAATGACATCACCTCCATTCTTACAAACTTCAGTACCTATAAAGAAACAGCTACTGATTGATGCCTTAGGACCCAAATTAACTGATTTCCCAGATTTTATGGATCTTTATCTCATCAATCATTTGTAAATACGGTAAATTCTAAGGAATCTATTAGCATAGTGCCCTGCTATTTTTAAGTTAACAAATAAGATCCTGGCCTTAATATTATCTTTATTAACTGCTTTTTGACAGGCTCCATTTCCATTTCCGCCACCCAAGTACTAACCAGTCCAGACCCTGCCTAGCTTCTGACATGAGGTGAGACTGGGTGCATTCAGGGTGGTATGGCCACAGACTCCATTTCCGTTTCCAAACTGGACTAGTTCACCCTTCCTTATGAAACTTACCTCACTGATGCCCAACTTAATGCAGACACCCAGCTGGGATAGCACACGGTAGTCCAGAGCACCTGAACTCAAAGCAAGCCTCCCACCACAGCCTCCCAAATAGCTGGAACTATAAGCATCCACTAGCATACCCACATGACTAACTACTTTTAAAAGTTACTTAACAGTTTGTATTTCATTTACCTCATTAGTACCTAATTTGAGTTACAAAATATCACTTTCATATCCTCAACTCTACTATCAGCTCCTCCCTTATTTTTATTACTATTTATGATTCATAGTCTCAATTTTGTTATCTCCAAACAAGCCTGAAAAGTATGCATTTTAGGATCACTCTCACTAAAGCTTCAACTCAATTTGGATCTAATATTTCAGTTTTAGTGTTGCCAAATAAGGTTCTATGAACAGAGAATCATTCCACTTAATACACAAACATACATGAACACACACAAACACACACACACACACACACACACTTCTTGTTCATTTCTTTATGTAACTTCAGAGAAAACAAATTTGAAAAAATTACTACTACCAGGGGATCTTTCTACTTTTTATTATTTTCCCCCTAGCACATGAGGTCCTCTAATGATCCTCCTGTTCTGGAGACAAGTAATCCCATGTAGCCAGGACTACAGATGCACACTGCTGCACCCAACTAAGGACGGATTTATAATAATGCCCTTTAGGGAGTCATTAATATATGAAAATCCATCCCTGAAAAGCTTTTAGGTTCTAGATTGGAACTGGACAAATTTACCATAGAAATAAACCTTTTTCTTTCCATTTATTTTCCTTGCATTTTTGTATTCACATAAAAGCCATGGCTACCGAGTGAAGTTACAATGCAACCCTTCCTAAATAGTTCCCTAAAATGACTTTCACGTATCCTTTCCTCTAAGATTCTTATTTCACTTCTCAAGGTCTTTTCAAATATTCCTACTTTTTTATATCTCACCAATGAAAAATTAATCCTATCTATCATCTACCTCCCATTTCTACCTTTATATTTCCTAAAATAACCTATTTCATCGTATTATAGTACAGTAATTCTAGGTTTTATGTATTCTCATAATTTGAAGGATGTGTTTCCTTAAAAAATCAAAAGCTCTTTAAATAATATTGTTTTCCTCTTTCTTCTGGCCTTTTCTTTCTGTCTTCAGGGGCTTGTAATGCTGACTTCTATTTCTACTAGAAAGCCATCTACACTTGTCTACGAACTCTCCTTCATATTCCTCAATATCCTGGTGTAGTAGGATAAGGGGTGAAAATCATGATAAACTATTTCTTTTTCTTAAGATCCCTCCAACATGATGCCAATAAGAAAGGCACCTGTTTTTTTTTTTTTGCCTAGCATACAAGTATTTCCCTTAAATCTTTCTCTTAAACTACTCCCCTTCATTATAACCTTTGCTCTCAATAGCAACCTTTCCCATGGTTAGCTCTTTTAATAATCTATTTTTACAGACTATTTACATTGTTTGCTTTACTTGATCCTATGTTTTTTCACACTGTTGATGCTTCCAGTGAAAAGTCTACTTGCCAAGACTCTTGATGAGTTCCTTATCTCTCTCTGTCTGTATTTTATTTTAAAACTCAAATTCTTTTTGCTCCTTATTTAAGTCTTATGCCTCAGATATCTGCCCTTCTACTATGTGACAATTTAACTGCTAAGACTTTTTAAAATATGCAGTGCCAGTCTTATTTTGTACAGCATGTGCCCAAAGGAATGTCTCCTATTAAAACTCAATATATACAGCTCCACAAACAGAACAGTGATACACACACATTGCCACTTCATTCCTCTCTGCAATTCTTGAATCTGTAAAAAGGGCTTCTTGTGATATTTATCTGCATAATGAGCCTATTGTAAAATTACAGCATTTAACATTATTGATGGTAAATACCAACAACATTATAAAATTAATCATTGTGACATTCCCCACTATGGTTTATATCTAATGTCCTCCCAAAACCTCCTGGATCCAAAAGGTGGGAACTTTAATTGGAACACAGGTGTGTGATACTCATGAACAGACTAATCCACTGATTTATAGCTAAATGTGCTGCTGGAAAGGGAAGCCCAGTCAGAGGAGGTGGGTCACTGCTGGTGCTACCTAGTAGAGTCAATCTGCTCTCCTCTTCCTTGATCTTTCTGCTTCCTTCTGCCTTGCCACAAGCAATTCTCCTCTGCTGTGGCTCTACACACTTAATTCTCATAGTCATATGTGCTGGATATAACATTAGTTTAAAGGTTAAGGAAACAACAGTAAAAAATGTTAAGTAATTACTTTAAGTCACACATTAATTATAAACGGAAGAGCAAAATTAGAAGAACTTAACCTTTAGTGTGGTATGTATATCTTGTTCACTAAATCAAAGAATATATTCAGATCTAATTAAATCTTATTAAAATGCGTGTGTGAGTTGTAGCGATGGTAGGGAAGGATCATATTGTCTGTTGTATTACTAATTCTGATAAAACATTTTATATGAAAACAATGAACACCTAAAATAAAAGGAAAGTTTGGAGTGATCACATCAATGACACATAAAGAAAAGGAATTCTTAAATTTCTTTAAATATATGGTTACTGCAGATCAAATTAGGGATCTTGTGATTGCGAGGCAGGCGCCAGAACCACTGAGCCAAATTCCTGGCCCACTCATAGTGATTCTTAAGACTCAGATCAGCAACACTGATTACCAAGGTAGGAATCTAGAGTCCACATCTTTATTTTGCCTTTGCCCAGCAATATATTCTTTTTTTTTTTTTTTCCCCTGTTTTTTGGTACCAGGGATCAAACTCAGGACCTTGCACTTGTGAGGCAGGCCCTAGGACCACTGAGCTAAATCCCCAGTCATACCAACATATTCTTAAATATCAGTATTTCTTAAGTGGTATTTGTAAGGAAACCAGATGTTACAGGCTGCACTGTGCTTCCCTTGGCAAATTCCTATGAAGCCCTCACTCCCAGTACCTTAATAAGTGACTGTATATGGAGATTAATTAAGTGAAAGTGAGATCATTAAGGGGAATGCTAATTAACATGACTAGTGTCCTCTGAAGAAGAAATCTGGATATAAACACACAGAGATATACGGTACAAAACAACAGGGAGAGAACTGCATCTATCAAAGAATGATGTTTGGAAGAGCTCTTTCCCTTACTACCCTTGGAAGGAATCAAGCTTCCTTGTACCCTGATTTGGAACTGCAAGAAAATAACTCTGTTAAACCATTCAGCCCTGTCTGCATTTCTGCCATTTATTTAAATATATAACTGAAAAAATTCAGAACACTACTTAAAATTACTTTCCAAATCTTCTATGCATTCCAGCCTCTATTTCCTCCATCATCACTTTTGCCCTTTGAATACGCTAACACTGTTGTTGTAGACCCATTTAAAGATAAATAAGACCCATTTCTATACTTATTATGTTTTTGTTTAAGGGTTACTTTCCAAGAAAAAGAAAGGTAATATTAACTGTTCAATCTGATAAAAAGGGTATATAGTTTTTAAAACACTGACAGAACACAGCAAACTGGAAGAACATAATTCAGCTGGATTTATTTTTTATTTAATTTAATTAGGTCTTGTTATGCAGTTCAGGCTGGCCTTAAACTCAGCATTATGCCCAGGTTGGTCTCAAATTCGAAATGATCCTCTTGCTTCAGTCTCCCGAGTGCTGGGATTTCAGGTGTGCACCACCATGTCCAGCTGGAATTTTTTTTTTAATTGAATGCTTCATTCGTACATTTTTATATATACATCATGATCACACTCAATACTGAGAATTGAGTTGGATTTATTTTTGAAGAAAATTACCAAATAGTAAAAAACCAAAAATAATATATTGAAAATAAAGAACTTATTAGACAAAATTAAGTATATTTTAGGGATATAGATGTTTGTTTCTGGGCAAGAATGGTAATGGGATTGAATTTACTAATATAAATCTAAAAACCAGACAAAACATATGAAACAGTAATTTGTATGATACCAGATATCACAAAAAAAGATTATGGTTCCTGTGAGTTGAGAAATAAATGTATGAGCTTTAATAACTGCTCTAGCTCACTACCTTGAGAGTTTCTATGCTATACAGGAAGGACAGGGAATCCAGGGGGAGCCAGCAGGCTCTTAAAATAGGGACACAGAGATGAGAATCCAAACCGTCAAAGGCAACCAAAGTTCACAAAGAGCTTTCGTTACTAGTTTCTTTCTCCATGGTAAGAAGAGAGTGGAGGAAAAAAGGGAGAAAGTGGGGAGGGTTAGACACAGAGGGAGAGAGAGAGAGACACAGAAATAGGCAGAAAGGCAAAGAAAGGAAAAGAATAGTGGAGAAAGGAGGATAGAGGAAGACAGAGATCTATGAATTGATTCTAGATCTGGAGAACTGCATACAGGCCATGTTCTCTAAGAGTCATCAAGGAGTAAATTTATTGTACATAACAATGTGTGATACTTCATATTATCAAGATATCAGAGACTACTTTTTAAAAGAATGAAAGTATCATGGAGAATTCTTCAGTGGCATCTGGTATAGATGATCAGAAATCAATCAGTATGTTATTAAGTTCATGGACAGACACCAAAATCTGTTATAGTGGGAGTCTGAAGCACAAGCGACTATAATTACCTTTATTACTTAAAGACATTACCCGTTAAGATCAAGAAGCTTTAAATCCATTCATTCTCCAAGTAAAAATAGTGGCAATAGCCTAATTAACCTTTATCCCTTTGAAGTTCATCCTTGGAAACAGCATCAGCACAGACATCGAAGTACTTCTGTAGAGTATCAACTTGTCTACACAGGATGTCTCTAAAGGTTTCCATTTCAGCCAATTTCTCACGTAAACTGTGACCTTTCTGCAAAACAAAAGGAAGAGATGTAATTCATGTAAAACAAAACTGTAATCTATTTGATCTGATGGTACTTTACCCCCTTTTAAGGTCTGTAAAATCACTGAGAGAATTGCATAAAGAAACAAATTCAAGGTAAATTGATAATTATAAATCCATGAGAAATAAGAGAGTAATAATGCCTGACAATTTGTTGAAATAGTATTTTATATTTTTGAATTAGACACTGGGAGGGGCAACTGATTTTGAAATGACAGAATTACTGGCTATACTTTCACTATACTCGCATGCGTCATCTCGGGAAACTTCACAAGGGAGTAGTATATCTGATCATATAAAAGTTTTTGCTTTTCACTGTACCTAAGTTATTTTGCAATTCTTCTAGTAAAAATCATAGTGATTCTTGTTATCAGAAGTACATATAAACTTAACCTATGCAGAAACACTGATTACTAATCTGTGGGTACTGATCAGTTTCCATTAGCAAATACATTTCAGGACTCAGATTCTACTTTAATTCATATTTAATTTATATCTTGATCAATGAATAAGACAAAATCTGATGCGTTTTATATTTGAGTGATGACTTTATCTCTTAAAAACGTTATTGTATCAACAAATTCAAACACATTACCCTGTATGAAAGTCCTCTCAAAACCCACCAAATAAGTTCTGCTCAGAGTCTCTAATGCTAAACTCAAACTACGTTACTTTGACTTCCACCATTCATAAACACAAACCTTGAATGAAGAGGTGGACGTTGCAGAATAGCCACTTGCTCCAGACACCAGTGATACCATTGAGCCATGTCGACGCAAGCTGGATTCAGATCCATATCCTGATTCAGTCTAAAGAGAAAATAAACCACATGAAAAAAATTTAAATAAAAAATATTTAAAAGAAAAATAAAGGTATTATAACAATAAGCAGTTTAGGCTCACACAAAAAACATCCTAATAACTGAAACAAGCAATGCTTTCAATTCCTAATCGTCCTTTAATTTAGATATTTATTGAATATCTAGTGTGTATTGAACTAGTAAGCTAAATGAATGTTCAATAATAGGGAAACTACATAAAGTAGTCAAATTCATAGAAATAGAAAATAAAGAGCAGTGATTATCAGAGGCTGGTGGAGGAAGAACAGAGATTTAGTATTTAAGGGGGTACAACAGAGTTTCACCTGTGAGGATAAAGAAGTTCTGATGATACTGGGTGGTATTCAAGTACTTGATGCCACAGAACTGAACACTTCAAAGTGATATTGGTAAATTTCACATTATGGATATATTACAATTTTTAAAAATGGATAGATCAAAGCAAAAAATATTAAGAAAACTTCCAGTATTAGTTCTTTACAAATAAGTCACTTATACTGACACAGCTAATATATTACTGGCCTGTGAAGCTTTTCCTATTAAACCAGGCAGTTTGTCACTGTATTTTATTCCAGGTTTTTGTTGTCATTATTAGTACATGTTTATAACACATATGATTACATTACTCAGAAGGAGCTGGTGAATGTACATGGCAATTTTTTCTTCATTCCCTTCTCCTCCCTCCTCTCACAATGTTAGGATTTACCACTGAATTTTAACAGTTTGTATTTTATAATTACTATGTTATTTTTTTCACTTTTGTAGCCACTCTGACAGTTTATGGGGCAAAGACAACCCATTTTTACCAGTTAAATCATCACACCATGGAAGAAAATTGGGATAGTTGGGTATAGATCCAGCACTGATAATACAGTACTTTTATTTTATTTCAGTGGAAATGGTACTTTTCTGAGCATCAGTTTTATACTCCAGCCTCCTTAATACAAAGTACTAATAATGTAGACAAAAGAATATTTTAAGAAAAATAACAAAATATCAAAGTAATCTGAATCTCTACTTTTTAAAAGTAAAGTAAAATAAGTGCTTCCATAAATTTGATAGATTTAATATTATTAAATAGATATTTAAATTTAACAGGTTTTGTTCATTTTAATGGAGTCTAGGTTTCACAAATATTAACATTTCTTTAAAAATATTAAAAATCAGTACTACAAAATAAGAATATATTATGTATAATTTTAGCCTTACTTTAGAGGTAAAATAGTATCTAGTTATTTTTGGTATCACATTAATAGAAATAATTGGTAACTGTTTTAGGATACTTTATTCTCAATATTAAAATTAGAAATCATTAAAATAATATACATTTGCAATGATATTTTATATCCTCAACACTCCATAAAAGTTCAATTACATATTTGTCTACCTATGACATTATTTTTTTTTTTAATTATCTTTATTGGTACATTAAATATACACATCATGATTGCACTCCATAATGGGGATTTGTACCAGTATAAGACACAACTTAATTCTCATTTTTTCCCATAGCCCCACCCACCCTACCACCCCCCCATATATATAAAATTTGTTTCCTTACTTTTTTGTTACAATCTCTACATTGCCTATGACATTATTTTAACAGGAAAATATTCTTTTAGATACAAGAAACATTAATCTTCTATATTGACTTAGTTAGTAAATGAAATTCTTAACTTCTTTTAAGCAAAAGATGTTAACGCAAAACATTTTTCCAGTATAGTAACATCACATTTATTAAATTTGATATTGTAAGAACCCAGGGCTTCTGGAATGGTGTCAAAAGAAAAAATTAGCAATTTTTTAAGGAAGGAAGGAAATCTAAAAAGATACTATGCACACATTAGCTCTTAAAAATAGCTGTAAGAAGTAAATTTTATATAATCAATACCAAGAGAAAACGGAAAGGATCTCTTATGAAGGTTGGATTTTTAAAAAAAACTGCTAGATGTATTAACTCCTAAATTCACTTAAGTGGTGCAGAGGAAATAATGCTACCTAAATTTAAAAAACTGAGACATTTCAGAATTCTTGCTTCATGTTCCATTATCTTTTCAAGGTCAACTAGGCAATTTACCTTTGTATGAAAATAATCTTCTTTTCTGGGGCTGGGAACATAGCTCAATGGTAGAGTGTGTACCTAGCATGCATGAAGCCCTGAGTTCAATCCCTAGCAACACAGACATAGCAAAGAAAAAAATAAAACACACAAAAAAATACCATTTTATTCTATTTACATCGTGCTGTCCTAGAAATTAGCATCAGCCATCTAAGAACTTACAGTAATTTACGGCACCTTCAGTTTCCCAAATAATAATTCTTTGACCAAAATCTACCTACACTCTCATCCCCTCAACCTAAATATGAGCTCTCCAAGGATCTCAGTACAGTAATTCCCTGACTCATGAACAAGTTTCATTTTGGGAGAACATTACTAAGTCAGATTCATTTATAACCTGTCAAGGTGAGTTTTATGCACTATATCTATGAAAGTTGAGGACTATATATGGAGGCCAGATGTTAGTGAAAAGATAAAAGCATTTCTTTTTAGGGGAGAGGTACTGGGGATTGAGCTCAGAACCTTGCACTTGTCAGGCAGCTACTGTAACACTGAGCTATATCCCCAGTGATAAACATTTCTTTGCATGCCTACTTTATGGTCCTCATACAAAGCCATTATGACACAAAATGCAACAGAATTCCTTAATATTTTCTTTTTTAAAAAAAAGTTTTTATTTTTGTGAGTACATGTTTATAATACATAATAATTACCCCACTGTGGTACATGTATATAACACTTGTTGATATTTTAGGTCCCCTCCCCAGCCCTTCCCATTTGCAAAAAACTGTCCTTCCCTGTTTCTTACTATCTTTTATGTTATTTTGAAGTTTATGTATCCTTTGGGTTTCTCATTTATTTTTTTCTAACTTATTTCACCTAAATGGTCTCAAAGTACATCTATTTTTCTACAAATGACTCCAGTTTATCCTTCTTCATAGTACAGTAGTACTCTACTGTGTATAAATATATAAAATCCTTTATATGCCCTAACTTTCTGTTACCTCCAAATCCTGAGAACC